>JAVQKC010022346.1:0-45779 GCA_036025475.1 Philypnodon macrostomus | reverse complement strand
TTCAGTGCCAAGCACTCACGCACAATCACACTTGTCCTATAGACCACAAATCTACCATATAGATATGTGATAGGAAACCAGCATAATTCAAATAATTCAGAATGAACAAAGTCAATGGGTAAAGCCCATGCGGGGGTCACTTTCGAGCGTGACGGAGGTCAGCAGTGGGCCGTTCGACGCCGCTTGCGGCTTTAATTATTATTATTATTATTATTATTATTATTATTATTATTATATTTACCCTACCAGATACAACAGTTACATGACTATGTTTTGTTACAGAGTGTGCCAAGGAGCTGGACATTGTAATAGTCCTGGATGGATCTAACAGTATCTACCCCTGGACTAGTATCACTGATTTCCTTGTGCGCTTCCTTGAGAAAATTGTGATTGGACCCAAACTGTCACAAGTAGGTTATCCTTTTTTTTTATCATTATGCACTTAAAATTAAATGTTTCCTAATATATGTTCTGCTCTATGATGTAAAGCCTCTACAGTAACATCAAATCTGAGTTGTGTTGGCTATTGGTTACAGCGTTAACGTTGATTTGATGTTGATGTTTAGGCCAGAGGAGCTATTAAATTTAAAATGTGATTGATTACCTACTATCATAGAACAGAGCAGAAAGTCAATTTAACAGTTTTCTATTTTTGGAAACCTCTAGGTTACAGCTTTAAATGCCTTTTATTATTGTGTCTCTGAATGAGGTTGCCAGGTTTAACAATTACTGTACACTATCCTAATGGAAATACTCTGTTCTTCAGTCATTTAAGTCTGCTGTCAGTCTATTTCTGTCTACTTGTGTTAGCGCGCTGCACTGTGTGGTTAGGTTTTATTATGGTTACATTGATGGTCTTGGAGCGGGTGCAGTTTTCCAGAGGGGACGCCTGGAAAACCGTCTCCTGGCTGGTTCTGGTGGTGGTTGTATGTCACATCTTCCATGGGTGCCCTGTTATAGCTGTATAAAGAACATTGAGTCATATCATACCCAGCAGACGCACCCACATCTTCTGTACAGTGTCAGAAAGAGAACGGCGTAGTTGACTAAAAAACAGGAATTGGGAAAAGCAATGACATGTCCAATGCTAATGTTTATTAATACAAATCTATGTGTATTTCCCAGGTGGGCATTGTGTCTTATGGTGAGCAGGTGACTCATAATGTGAACCTCAGTCAGTTTGACAACACTCAAGATCTAGTCAATTTTGTAAAAGAGCTTCCTCAACAAACTGGCTTCAAGACCATGACTTTTTTGGGTATCGACACTGCCAGGTAATTCACTTCGCTTTCATTTTAGCAAGTTTCAAACCTTCCCACACAATTTTTATGCAATTCTTTGTGGTCAAGTGTAGTTCAGCTGGCATTTATGTAAAGAGGTTTTATATGAGGGTAACAATCACTGCTGTAAACTCTGGTTAGATGTATTTACCACCCAAAAGGAATAACTTCAGAATAACTCACTATTAAGCTTTAGTTAAGTATTAGTATAGCGTTAGTTAAGTATTAGTTAAGCATTAGTTACGTATTAGTTAAGCATTAGTTAAGCATTAGTTACATATTAGTTAAACATTAGTTAAGTATTAGTTAAGCATTAGTTACGTATTAGTTAAGCAATAGTTACGTATTAGTTACACATTAGTTAAGTATTAGTTAAGCATTAGTTAAGTTTTTGTTAAACATTAGTTACATTTTAGTTTAGCATTAGTTAAGTATTAGTTAAACATTAGTTAAGTATTAGTTAAGCATTAGTTACGTATTAGTTAAAAATTAGTTAAGTATTAGTTAAGCATTAGTTAAGCATTAGTTAAGTATTAGTTAAGCATTAGTTGCCAGTTAATTGATCATACTACAAAGCTGCTTTACTTCAAAATTTATAAACACCATTGAGTTATAAATAGAGTTATTGTTATGTTTAATTAAGTTATATAGTTTTATGTTTGCCACACACAAATATGCACTCTATATAACCTTATATAAATCAATGCACAATTCTCAACATATATAAACTCTGCTGCTTCACTAAATGATTCTTAACTACATATTTATAAATACTCTATTAATGCTAACTCGAGGTGAGCTATTCTAAAGTGTTATTTGTGTTCACATTTCAGAAAGGAGGCTTTTATGCCGGAGCGTGGAGCCCGACCCGGAGTGAAGAAAGTGATGGTGACTGTAACAGATGGAGAGTCCCATGACTTTCACAACATGAAGAAGGTCATTGCAGACTGTGAGAAAGATGACATCGAGAGGTTTGGCATTGCTGTATGTACAACTTTGACCTATATAAAAAACAATTATATGCATCTGTCCTGGGCACATCTAAAGCCTGTTCATCCTGGGAAGGGTTCCTTTTGATAGTTTTTAGTAGCTTTAGTAAGCTTTTGTGGGAACTGTTTTTATGATATGGGCTAGAAAACACTTAATGTACTCACTATTCAACATTTGTGCATATGGCTATCACCAAGATGAGTGTTCAGTGAGAATAATGGCCAGTTCATTGTGCTTATAGGTGCTAGGAGACTACAATCGACAAAACAAAAGTGCTGAGGAAGTGCAAAAGTTTATTAAAGAAATTGAATCAATATCCAGCCCACCATTACATGACCATTTCTTCAATGTGTCAGATGAGTTTGCCCTACTGAGCATTGTGGATGCTCTGGGAAGCAGGATATTTGCACTAGAAGGTAAGGTCTAAATACTACTCTGCTTTACAAATGTATAAATGTTATGAGTAGAATAATAACAAAAACACTTTATTCTTTTGTTCAAAGCAACTACTGGCAATTTTACCTCATCCTTTGAGATGGAAATGTCTCAGACTGGCTTCAGTGCTCATACCTCTAAAGTAAGCCACACACAACCACTACAAACTCATCAGATAGGCCCTAGTAATGTACATTAATCATTGTAGTGTTTCATATCTTCTAATCAAAGTATAACACTGTCATGTCTCCACAAAATCAGATGAATGAGCTTGCATGATATGGGTGCATTGGTCAGGATGTTTTTTTGGCCAGTTAACTGGTGCAGACACAGCACCTCAGTGTTATCTCTGGTGCATCTCAAGCCCTGGGTGATTTGCCTCGGTCAGTCCAAGTCTCTAGACAGAGGGGTCTCTGTGCTGCCTGCTGCACACTGGACTGATCGCATGAGAGCTTCAACGACCAGACACATCCCGCAAGAGACACCAACAGAGGCTGAATCATATGTCTGTTTACACAAACACGCTAGGTCTTACGCTTCATGTCTTTTTGTTTTTGATTCACAAGATACTTCCTGCTTCTGGTAGCTATTGTTGAGATACTCCTAATCCAGTACTCATTCAGTACTAGACACAACAACAGGCTTGCGGGAGGAAGTCACTTTATGCATTTTAGTGACTAATGAACAATGTAATATCCTGTGTGAACCTTCCCCTTCCGTTCAGATATCTCTTGTCAAATATTTTTGTTAAATCATGTATTGTGTCATCTGTATTCTGTTTTGATTGGTTATAGATGTAATTCCCCCATGTTGGAGATGCTTTATAGTAAATGTAGTGTGTTTTCTACAGGAAGGCATGCTCCTTGGAGCAGTGGGGGCATATGACTGGAATGGGACAGTGGTCATGCACACGCCGACTGGATCCATAGTTCCTGGGAAAAATCAATTCTACGACGCAGACACTGAAGCTGGATATGAACAGCTGGCTGGATACCTCGGTATACTCAACTCTGAAATCTAGTTCATATTTTCCAGACAGGTTTTAATACAATGAGAATTCAGGAGACAAGATGACAGACTAGATCTTCTGTTAGATTGTGAGAGGTTCAACATGTCTGTTAAATGAATGTGATGTGCACTTTTGCACTTTTGCTCGAAAAATGGACTGTAGACAGGCTCTGGAGCCTTTTAAGGATTGTAGCGCATTTGTAGCATCTTAATATGAACATATTATATTATATGGCATGCATTATATTACAATCTAAAGATGGGACAGCTGATCCTAGTGATTCTCTTGTGAGGCCTGCTCATATTGTACAATTTCCAGAAAACATCTTAAAATGTAAAATGTATATGATTAGTTTATCAGAAATAAAAGTATTTTGTTTATCTGTAGGTTATGACGTGCAGTCAGCCTCTACCCCAGATGGAGTCCTGTATATCACAGGAGCCCCTCGCTATAACCACACTGGGCGTGTTGTCATCTATCGTCTGGATGAGGACAACAATATTGTCGTCTCACAGATCCTCAGAGGAGAGCAGGTCAGCTCTACGAGATAGAAAACATGTTTGAATCAAGTGTGTTTAAAAGGTTGTGCAGATGTCTCTATGTCCAGTTGTCATTAATAATGCATAATGTTTGTCCTGTTTTTTAATCACCTTCAATAGCATAACCAGTAGGAAAGTTATCGGAGGTGAAATATAAAGATTATTTAAGTTTATTATATTCATGTAAGATTGCCTTGTGTCTCTACAGATTGGTTCATATTTTGGCAGTGTTCTGCAGACTGTAGACGTAGACAAAGACACCCACACTGATATTCTTTTAGTGGGAGCTCCAATGTACATGGGCTCTGAGAGAGATGAGCAGGGACAAGTATATGTTTACAAGATCAATGAGGTACAATTTACAGTCAACCTTTTATTGGTTAAAGAAATGTATTAAAAATACACTGATGATATATTTCATCTTTCTCAAATATAGGATAGCCAATTTGTGTACGAGTTCACGCTGAAGCCCATAAATCAATCGTGTTGTACGGCTCACTCTGAAGTCTGCACAAATAAAAACGAACCGTGTGGAGCTAGATTTGGTACTGCTATCGCTGCAGTGTCAGATCTCAACCTGGATGGATTCAATGATGTAGCCATAGGTGCACCTTTTGAGAATGACCACAAAGGAGCTGTGTACATTTATCATGGCGAAGGGGCCACACTGAAAGAAAAATATGTTCAGGTAATGGTCACAAATAAATGAAGATTAATGTCACTTTTTATGTGTGTAAATAACTATTTGTGGTTTTTTAGAGAATCCCTGCAGGCGGAGACAGTGACCAGATCAAATTTTTTGGTCAGTCCATTCACGGGGTGATGGATCTGAATGGAGATGGGATAACTGATGTTACTATTGGAGGTCTGGGAGGAGTGTCTTTATTCTGGTGAGAAAAAATAAATATATATATGCCCTTTTAAAATCATACAATCAACAAGTAAACAGTAAAAACACCAGACAAATCAAGTATCCTGGTCTGTGGGTAGTAGCAAAACTTTTATGAATGATCAAAACCAAAACCCCAATAATGTTTTGATGAAAAAAAATCACATAGCGGGTTAAATAAACATCTATTTACACCTCAAAATCAACCAAATGCATTCAGACACTTTGTTCTATATCTCACGCGGTCATTGCCTTTGATAGCGATAGAACAGGGATGTGTTCTGAGCTATTATATATAAATTCAATTATTCCTAATCCTTATTTTGGATATGCCATTCTTTACAATTTAGCTGTAGGTTTGAGTTGATTATACAGAATTCAGATCATGTTTGACCCCATGACAGATAAGTGGTTTGGGAAAAGGGACAGAACAAACTACATACTGATAAAAATGTGGGCTGTTGAAAATACATTAGAGCTGTAGAATTGCTCACAGTAAAAATAAATACAAACTATTATCTAAATATCCTAAAAACCCATAAAAAAATGTTTTCTTGATTTTGGTTTAGAAATTTGGGATTCTGATTTACACTGATTCAATGTATATTGAAATATACCTTAGTTTAGTAAAGCTTCAGTAAAGAGCTGTGAACATGATACTTTTAGATGAACATCAATGACACATATATGAAAATGTAGCTCATCTTCTGTACTACATGCTGGAGTGTGGTTATAAATATACTATGGTTAGTTTTGATGCCCCCCTGAGAGTGAGAACAAGTATAGGCATAAAGCACATTTCTGAAAAAAACACAAAGTCTGTGACACTGTGGCTTTCATGTAATTGGTCAGAGCTGATGGTAATTGTAATGAGGGTAATAAATGAGGTGTAATGATTGGCTGGAGAAAGGCTTGTGATTCTACTACATTGGTCAAACATACCAGGGCAGAAAGTAGTAGGCCCCATAAAGGGTTTTTAAAGACAGATGTTAATAACAGTATCTCAATTGTAGATATATACTGTTATCTGCAGCATTACTTCACTTTAATGTTGATATAATGCTCTGTAAATAATTAAAGGTATAGTATGTAAGTTTCCTAAAAGAATTTAAAAAATAAATAAAAATAAAATTGTTCTATGATGTAGGCCGTCTATAGTCTGTTTACATCAAGTCAAACAACTGATGTACAGTTTGTTCAGATTGAACTCATTACTATCCACTTCTGTCTGTTCTACTGTTTTCCAAGCAGGATTTAGACAGCTGTTCAAATCCCTCTGGGCTTGTAGGCTGGAGACTAACAACTTCCTAATGATCATTCTGTTAAAACTGTTGCTAGATTGTTAGAGACAGACTTACAGATCTCAGCCCACAAAGTTTTCAAACAATGTGATTTAGCATCCCAGGCCTACCCTCTCCCACAGTTTGTACAGGCCAAAGCTGTGTGAAAACTCCAATTCCCAAGAGGCCTAGATTTGGAAGAAAAGGGGACTGCTTTTCACAAATTTTTGGCTGTAAATTTTGAATCTCTGTGTCTGAAAAAAGGCATAACACAAGATACACCCGTTTTGTTATGGCTTCCTTTGAGAAAATAGAGATGTAGTGTAGAAGTATGCATCAGCACAAAGTGTAGTGTGTCTGCAAGATGTTGACATGTTTCTTGACATTTGCCAGGTCTAGAGACGTGGCAGAGCTCCGTGCCAACATGACCTTTGACCCTCCTAAAATCCGACTGCAGCAAGTTCAGTATCAGTGTGAACACAGCAATCGCAAATCAGTGTGCGTGAAAACAGAGGTGTGTTTTGTCTACACAATCAAGTCTGACAACAAGGACACTGCAGCTAGCACTGGTGAGTGGAACCACAACTGATGTTACATTTCTGAGTTGTATTTTTGCTCATGTATCTTCTTCATGCTGCATCCAACAGAGATCTACTACATTCTGACTGTAGATGCCCTGCGTGCAAAAGCCAGGGCCTCATTTCTCGACAAAGAGGGTAAAAGTGACCGGAAGATTAGTCTCACGTTCACTGTCAGGGATGGAGAAATAAGATGTTTAAAAGAGACCTTCATGATGTCGGCAAGTACTTGATTAGACATTAATCAGGATCATGGTGTTTCTTGAATACTGTAAGCATAGCTCTGTGGGATGCTTTTACTACTGGAGAAGTTAACAGTGACATTATGTACATACAGTATTTAAGCTGGTTGCCAGAAAAAGCTGTGTGGCACTTGCAGAAGAGGGCAGAAGGAACATCTAATATTAAACAGGCCCATCCTGATCAAAGCATGTTTAGAGTGGCCCAGTGCTGCTCTGAGTAATAAATTGAGCGAGGGAACATGCATGAGATTGTGAGAAGCATGTGGCCACTGTGTACAGTAAGTCCAGTCCAGTCACACATCATCTGTCGTCTTAATAAAATGTAGAGCATGTGTAACTCTGCTCACATTCCAGCTGGTCACTGTAGCAATGGATTTTTCTGATTAGCCGTCCTCGGGCTGCTGAAGACGGAACTAATCATTTAAAACAGCTGTTGTTCTGTGTTAATACGTGCTCTGTTCCAATATGTCAATATGGCTTTCATCTGACTGAAATGTATTACTTAGCCGGTCTGTCAAGTCTCTTATGAACCAACCACTTATTATTCAAGGATACAGAGACGAGAAGAAATTAGTGCAGTTTAACATCTACAATCTACAACTATTTAGCATTGTAACATTTTCACTGGTGTTTAGCCTTTGTAAAATGTATTGTCATTCAAACCTAGACTTGTGGTTACCCATGGTTTATGAAATATGCAAAATATACTAAACATCACTAACCAATTATGCTCATCCGTTTCTCTTCTCATTGGCATCTTGTCTTGTGTACAGGCCAGGCTTGACTTCAGAGACCCTCTGATGGTGTCTCTAGATTTTGGATTGGTGAATGAAGACAAAGGCCCAGTTTTAGATGAAAACCTACCTCGCTCCATCAACAAAACAGTACGATTTGTCTCTCATTATTTTAAAGGGGACACAGTATGTCTTTTACCTCATTTTACATTTTGTAACAGAAAAATACATATTATTACAACTGCTGCTTCCTATTTGCTGTAAAACCTCAAATTAGGTGCATATCCCTTTAAGGTCCTCTCTCCCCACTACAGCCAATGGAAATAATAGAAAGTTGTATTAAGGTTGGTTTCTTCACCTATCTATGCAGAAAGGTGAAGCCTTGTGTTTTCAGCTCTTGGGGAGCTCAGAGCATCAGCATATAGGCTTATATGTGAACTAGGCCTACGCTGTCGTACCCAACAGCAAGGTGTATATTGGCGTTTCCCTAAAAGTACATTCTTCTTTTCAGTGTATAGGGGGCGCTATAGAGGTAACTGGCATCATATTAGTCAGATGTGTTCAGGGCCGGGGGGTAATTAGGTATTTCAGGTTTGAGCCTAATTGGGCAAAGTATGGGCACGTTAGAGGCTGTCAAATATACATGACTTCACCATTTCAATCCAATATGGCCAACTTCCTGTTTGTTGTAGGGTGGGGCCATAATAATATTTTATGTTGGCTACACTGTGGAGAATCACTGTACCAAGTTTCATTGCTCTCTAAGTGTCTGTCCAGACCCATCAAAAACATGGGGGCGCTATTGACCTATGTACATTAAATATACACTAGCTGGACCACTATGTCAAAATTCATGTGATTTTGTTTATGTTCAGCAGGATTATTATTGGCTCAAAAGTGCTTCAGGGCATTAATTAGTTAATTAATTAATCGTACCAAACTCAATCCAGTTCAACGTCTTTATGATATGTAACTGTCTAGAGAAGTTGAAAAAGCTCTGGCAAAGATTTTTGGAAATATCGTGTTCACATGTAGGATCTGCGGACGCGGACCAACCTGATTCCATAATATCGTAATTTTGCTGATAGAATTAAACAAGATACAACTCTGGGACACTGAAACAACATCACAACATGGTAGAAACCTCAGAAAAGTCAAGTTAGCATTAGCAGTTAGCTTTATAGGCCCTATACACTAACCCAATCGTCCCATTACGTTACCATTTGCAACAGCTGATAACTATCCGTCAGCGTTTCTTCCAGGCTGCATTGGTGTTGAGACCAAACTGGCACAAAGTTTTTCCCACACTCGTACATGAGCACAGTGATCTAACAGCTTTCCACATAATTGTACCAATGAGTGATGTGCCCTGATAAGGGCCAGGATTATGTTGAACATCAAACATTGCCACTAAAGCTGGTCTAGAAGAAGAGAATTTTCAGTTGTAAAGTATAGTGCACAAGCAGTGAAGGCATGTGTTTGTTATTGATAGGAAGAGAAGTAAAAGGAAGTAATCAAACGGAAGCAGCAGATTTTCTTCAGACATTGTTCTGAACATGATATATGAGGCTACTGCGAACAACTCGTTGGGTTTAGTCCAATGGGAGAATACAGAGAACAATTTCAACTATGCTCCACAAACACTCTAGGGAAAAAGGAAATGATGGTCCCCATTTTAATCAGATTTACAAAGATACAACTACCACTCATTTGGGTCTCTATGGCATGTTTACTTCCTGATTTTTTATCTCTCAGATCCCATTGGTGGACTGTGGCAGTGACGAGAGGTGCATTACTGATCTTTCACTCAAAGCAGAGCCAAGTGTGAAAACGTAAGTCATTTTTCACTATATAACTTTACAGTTTATTTTGCATTTATTATACGTTTGTGAAAATGTTTTAAGTATGCAGCGATACCTACAATTGCATTACTTTTCTTAGTTTATTCTTTATTCTGGTACTTTACTGCACCCTTCAGGTGGAAAGCATGTATTACAACATTTCTGTGTTTTGTTTCCAGAATGGTTATCAAAGCAAATAAAGAGTGGATTGATGTGAAAATTAGCATTAAAAATACCAAAGATAATGCATACAACACCAAACTCATCGTCAGCTTCACACCAAACATCAACTACAAGAAAGTGGAGGTAAGAGATTCTTCTTGTCCAGATGAGCATTTTTGATCAACCAGGGTTTATATGTTTTATCTGTATTTACAGCCTGAAAAGGACTGCACCTTAAATAACACAAAAGTAGAGTGTGCCGTTGGATACCCCTTCTTGGGAAGCAATGTGGAGGTATTGTAAGACATTTATTCTTGACTGTCCCAAAATACTGTCATTTGGTAACATTGTTTTATTTTTGTTAGGAAATCTTGGAAGTAAAGTTTGAGGTGAATCCAGCCCATATTCAGGAGGAAATCCAAATCAATGTGACAGCAACAAGGTAAGTAGAAATTATGTGGTTTAAAGATGCTATCATTTTTGCTAAACTGAACCATTTTGTGTTTTATCTCATAGTGACAGTGAAGAGTTAGAATCCACCTTAAATGACAACACGGTGCAAATCTCAATCCCTGTGAAGTATGAGGCTGGAATTATTTTCACTGTGTGAGTAGATGAAGTGACTACACTATATGCAGAGTTTCATTTTGAATACATCTGAAACCTTTAATTGCCCAATTTTTTTTTGTCTTTCACCATTAGCATAAAGGCAGATACAGACATCACACATACAAGACACAAAAAGATAACATAGTAAAAAAAAAACACAGAATTTGCAGGATGTCAGGCTAGTCTGATGTAAAGTGCGCAGCAGTATGCTTCTTGGGACAAAAGATGCAATCCCTTGTCTCTTCTACATACAATAAGTAGTAAAAGATATGTATTCATGGGCTAGTCCAGCTTGCAGTCCAGTTTTGAGGTAGACCCTAAATCAGTCTTTTACTCCTATGGCCCCAGTTTGAAATGGGGGTGTGTCATTCCTAAAATTAAATATATC
The DNA here is from genome assembly GCA_036025475.1 of Philypnodon macrostomus. Lineage (NCBI taxonomy): Eukaryota > Metazoa > Chordata > Actinopteri > Gobiiformes > Eleotridae > Philypnodon > Philypnodon macrostomus. The sequence goes on along the minus strand of JAVQKC010022346.1, from coordinate 34,803 downwards.
TATATAGTTTTATACGTTTTCTTGACTCTTAACTTGACATTTTCTAAAACCCTTTATGAGGCTCCAACATATATTTACCTTCATGTCCATCTTTGATTCAAGCCACAATCCCTGTATAATCAAACTATTGTTAATGGCTATAAATATGGCTATAAGTAGAATTATTTTGCATGCATTCCAGGTGGCCAGTTGATGACCATATCATAGTTAAAGAGGGTGAACTGTTTGCAAGCGTGTTCAATGAGACCAGAATTATTGGGGAGGAGGTCAACATCACCTACACGGTAAGCCTGTTGTGAAATTATATTTGATGATTTGAAAAAATGAATGTCTATAATATGGGTCTTTTTTGTATAGATGGAAAAAACTGGTGATATTTTGGCCCCAGACCTTGATCTTATAGTAACCTATCCTAATCTGTCTCCAATGGGTAACAATTTACTGTATCTGACACATATAACAACCAGCCCACAGGTAAAGTCTTATACTCTTCTCTGATATTATTTCTATGCAAAATGGCCACTTTATTAATTTTATTTATATTTAAAGGTTACGTGTGATGCTGCTCACTTGATCAACGTTCATAACATCAATCCAAAATTTGTAAAACCCAACCCTAAAAAAGAAACCTTGGGCAACTTTGTGGTGGTAAGCGTGCATATTTTACTGGCATTAGTGTGTCGATCTTTAGCTTATTCTACGTATATTATACTGTTTTTTTTGCTTTTCAGAGTTGTAAAAACCTAGCATGTGCATCTTTTATTTGCTCCGTCCCAGAGGCTAAAAACAGTCAAGTCAATGTTACTTTCAGAGTTTGGAAACCTACATTCATCACGGTGGGTTTTGTGGGGTTTTTACCTGACATCTTATTTCTATAGTGAATAATACTGAATGACTCAATAATATAATGATATTCTACAGGCCGAGTTCTCCAATCTACACATGCTGGTGAACGCCACTCTGGAGGTTAGGAACAGAGATCTGTTTGTACTAAGCAACAGCAGCAGAACTAGAAGTGTAAGTAGTAAAGTTTAATGCCTGTGCTGATTTCAGTTGTTCGGATTACAATGTGGTTGATAATACTTTTATGATATATTTATGTGTCCTATAGGTGAAAATTCAGGTTTCTAAGGAGACTTTAGGAGGCATCCCTTTCTGGATTATCATCATCAGCATTCTTATAGGACTGTTGATACTGGCACTAGTCATCTTTGCTCTTTGGAAGGTATAAAAAAGTCTTCTTAGTCAGAACATTCACATGTAAATTACTGTAACTAAACGTAGCTTATACCCTGATGTTTTTGCTCTTTCAGTTGGGCTTCTTTAAAAGAAAACCCAGAGAGTTCTCAAAGGAGGACATGATGGACTGATGCCAGCACTGAACACTTCAGAGACATCTACTTTTAAAAACTTTACAATCAAAGATTGACAATCATTCAAAAGACAACCAAAAGATGCCATTGAAACCACAACCACCTCAACGCACAGTCAGTGCCTGTCCTATAAGTTCAAGCTTCAGCCAAATAATGTTTCAAGTACTTTAGCACTGTGTGTGGTTCTGTGACTCACTGTACACATCAGATGCCACCCAAGTGTGTCTCAAAGACAAATACTGTAGCTTTCACAACTTCATATAAGAATCTTCTGTTTATTCATGAAGAAGAAGAGCATCTCCAAAACCTGGGAGCTGCATTAGCTGCACTAGCGTTTCACCAGAGCAAAGTCTTTCAAAGTAAAACCCAGAGAGGTGTAAGCCTCTGCATTCTCTATGTCTTACGCAACTGAAGTCCAAAAGTTTATTTATTTGTTTGTCAAACAATGGATAAATTCTGGCTTTGCTTGATTGGATCATATGTGAGAAACACTGTACATTTTAGCATTTTGTTTTGTTGTATTTCAAACAGTTTAACATGGCACATTTACATCCATTTCCAGATGTTTTATAAACACTGATTTAGTTTTTAAACAAAGGTGCTGCATGAACATTTCATATATTAGGTGTAAGCCATAATCAGACAGACCCAAATTTTGACAATATATTTTTGTAAAAATGACGTTCATTGCCTGGGCTAAAAAAGACACACAGCTCTATGCCTTAATAGATAAGCCTTGATTGTACTGTAAATAAATTAAGGTTTCTTATGTTGTAAAGATAAAAATGTACATAACTGTTTTTTGCCATTGTTTTTATAATTTAAAAAATTGCTTTATCTTTGTAGGTGAACAGTGTCCAAAAACTTGATTTTGCTCAGGTCATGTATAGTGTTACTACATTTGCCTGATTTGAAATGTATTTATATATATAAAATAATCTGATCCATCTCACAACTTTAAAACTATCTTAGTGTGTTTGAATGTGTACATCCAGAGAAGGTTTGGGTATGTTTCCACTTTACATTTATAGTTGTGACATTTATAAAACACATTGTCTATGTTTATAATCAAGCAATACAGCAACAGAGTATACTTTAGGTAAATTAGCAAAAAAATATTATCACCAGGTCTTTTACTTTTACAATGTGTATCAGAGCATTCTTCCACATTTGTTCAACGGCACATTATTAATCACAGTACCTTTTAAATTAGATCATTACACTATACACCTGTCATTTGACAACAGCATTTATAGCCCAAATATTAGTTAAATATGTATTTTAACTAATTCAATAAGTGAACAAAGTTTAAGTATCTGTTCACTGACAAAGATAGAGTGTGTCAGGGATTATTTTCACAAATATATGAGAGACAGACATATTGTGAGAGTTAGGCTCCACACCACACTGCTGTGAAGTGTTCACTGTGATGCACTGGTTTGTCAAACTGTATGTTTCCTCATCAGCACAAAATGAACTTCTATGTGTATAAATACTGTGTTTGAAAATAAAGTTTATGAGATTATCTCTTTATGTTCAGAAACATTCACATGTATCCCCTAAGTCATGCCCTGGTCATTACAGGTCATTGATTTAGATAAAACATTAAAAAGATGATTGATGTTGGTGTACAATATTCTTTTGACAATGTAAGCTATTAGGGCCAGTGATGTTTTCAATAGATGTTTTCATAGATTTATATGATTAGTTAGCACTACACACATTTCTTGTACTTACACTAACTTTATTATTTTTTTAAATATATATTTTAATAATTTATTTTAACTTTATTGCTCACTGGCCACTGTGGCTAGTCCTTTTTAAAAACTAGCCAATTGTCACTAGCCACAAATGTATCTTTTTGCATGTGGTCATGTATTCATTCATTGTATTTTGATTATATTTATTCTATTGAATCAGAACAAAGGAAGGATGTGGTTTACCATGGCATCAGAGGAACCTCTTATGAATGTTAAAATACAATATATGGATACATAAACTGGCCAATGTGGCTAGTGAGAATAAAAGTGTAATTAGCCAGAATTGTTTGGCTAGTTGGCTAGTGTAATGTTAAGCCATGGCTGTAGCCTTGAGTGGTTTATTTAATGTTGCTTAATGTTGAATGTCAGATTACTTAATGTAACAGTTTTAGTGAGTTAAAAATACATATTTCTACTCTATTTAAAACTGTCAAGTACGCCTGCAAGGCCAAACTCTGGGTAATACTCGTGTATAACAGTGGAGTCTTGTGCTTTGGTGAATGATTTTATGTAGAAGTGCGCCGCCTAGTGTTCAGTGTCTCTGGGAGGGGAGCTGAACAAACTGAGCTACTGGGGCTCCATCTTGCTCGAAAAAGAAACGAAGGTGAAGGTGTTTGAGTTTGGTGTCTGAAAAACTGTATCGTCCTCCGATATTCGCGCTGGGGAGCCCAAGGAGGGGCTGTGCCGCAGTTTGTAGGATGTCCCGACATGAAGGTAAGCTTATATACAGGTCTACAGCGCGTGTTTTGGTGTTTGTATTCTCCGAGAAGCTAGCTCTTAGCCTGCTTTGCTAAGTGCCTAGTCAAGTCAGATAGTTGTTTCGCTTTTTACTGCTCGTCACCGGCGCTAGTTAAAATCAAATAAACTGTGTTTGGTGTCTTGCTGGTGCACACCTCTCCTTCCCAAAGCACAGATTGCTCTAAACCTGACTTGCATGAAGTTACACATGACAGTGATGCGGCTACACAATGTTAGCAGTTAGCTGTCGCTAGGTGCTGCGTTACCTTGCGTTCGCAGTACATGCTAAAGAGGCTAAAGGTGCTAACATAAGGAGGTGTAATTGTGGCCCTTTGAGATGTTTATATTGGCTTTCAAAAATGGTAAAGGGTTATTTTTGTGTCCATGTAAGGCATCTTAAATCGAAATGTTGTCGCCAGGATGTACTGTTTTCTGTTGGTGGTGAATGCACTGTCATCAAGAAGACGACTCAAAGTCTGAGGCCTCTGTCTTTGACCATAACCACTCTCTCAGTTGACAAGCCGGGTGCCAAAAACTAGCATGTTTGCTAACGACAATTATGGTTTTGCTTTAAAAAAATAAATTAGAAAAATATTGCTAATGTTTATGTCGTAAACTAGTCAGATAGTTACATTAACACTAGTGTGTCCTCTGTTGGTAACTTTAAGTTAATCGTTAGTGATATTACTGTTTTAAAATAATCCCACATAATATGATTTTCTTTCTGAACACATTTGTGAGCTGTAACCTCAAGGGAAGAGGATTCACTGTGTATTATTAATATCTTTTAGAGCTTCAATGCCAATGTTTGCTAATGTTTCCATTTGAGTATAGTCTACTTAAAAACAGGGGCTATAACTTTGTGCACTTAAAGTAACCAAACCACAATCAGGTCTAAGCTCCAATTGGTTAATCATTTTCAAGTGTTCACCTGGCCATTGGGATATTATACATTACTGAATTTCTCAGCTGTTATTGGTATGGGATAGTACTGGTTCCATGTTACACAATATATACCCTTCTATACTGTATTTAGTCAATATCTGACATTGTGGTTCTTTTATTTTCTGCAGGTGTGAGCTGTGATGCGTGTTTAAAAGGGAACTTTAGAGGAAGACGGTTCAAGTGTTTAATTTGCTACGACTATGACCTGTGTGCATCTTGCTACGAAAGTGGAGCCACAACAACTAGACATACTACAGAGCATCCTATGCAGTGTATATTAACCAGGGTAGACTATGGTAAAAAAAACCTCTACCTGTTGTTATGCCTACTAATTGCATTTCAAAATCAATACAACTATTCGTGCAACAGTTTTCAAAATATTTATATCTGACCTTTTGTTTTCATACAGATTTGTATTACGGCGGGGATACATTTTCAGTAGAACAGCCTCAGTCGTTCACTTGTCCTTACTGTGGAAAGATGGGCTTCACAGAGACGTCTTTACAGGAGCATGTCACCTCTGAACACGCAGAGACATCAACAGAAGTGGCAAGTGTCAGATTTGAAAACAGAAACACTCTCTGGGTTATGTCGACACATGTTGGTAGCGTTTTATTTAGCCACATGGTCGAGGGAAGCTTATCTAGTCATATGGATGTTACACTTAAATCTGCAATGGTTATGCTTTTGCAATTGATGGCTGATACCCTAAGATTAGATTGTCTAGAGTTCTTGTCTAGTTTGAAGATTCTAGGAAATGTGTGGGAATAAAGCTGTGGCTGCCTCTTCAGGAACAATGGTGACTAAGTTAGGCTTGCTTCTAATGTTTATGGGTCATGTGGTTTTGTCAATAAAATTAAATTAAAAATGTAATCTTATTATTTATTTATTTATAAAGACCGTACACAGTTACATAATGCTCAATAGCAAAGATGCTTGCATCAGATTTTAGCTTGGGGAAGCTAATTTCCATCTGTAGTCCTTTAGAAAGGGAACAGGGGATATTAGTAGTAGTTGTATAGCAATTTAAGGGTAAATTACTATCATTCACAACTCATATTCACATGTTAGAGTGCAATATCATTCACATGTTACAGTGCAGTATCATTCAGAGTTCACAGTCATATGTTAAAGTGCAGTATCATTCACATTCATTCTAAGTTTTGAATGCTAATGCTTGGCTTTCTTTTCCAGATTTGTCCAATATGTGCAGCCTTGCCAGGAGGAGACCCTAACCATGTTACAGATGACTTTACAGCTCACCTCACACTTGAACACAGAGCACCAAGAGATTTAATATCCTTTACTTCATTATGCTTACATTAATCAGTTTTCTCATATGTTGGGTATTTATAACTCAGCTTCAGTACAGAGTCAGACATTTCTCCTTAACAGTTAGTCTTTATGATGAGTCTAGCAGTGTCCGGCATGTACGTAGGATGTTCCACCCTGGACGAGGACTAGGGGGTCCCAGAGCGCGGCGGACAAATATGCACTTTACTAGTGGCTCCACGGGGGGACTTTCATCATCATCATCGCAGAGCTCTACTTACACACCTAGTAACAGAGAGGCCATGGACCCAATAGCAGGTGAGGGGCCTCTCACGGTTTGGTTTATTTGGACACTTTTCTTAAGATCATAATAGGGCTGCACGACATGAGAGATAATGCTTCATACCCACTGAAATGATATCAATCTTTTTGCGATATTTTGATGCAAGTTTCATAAAGCAGAAATAATTCCTTTATTAATTAGTTAAAAAACCAAATTTAAGACAAATCAAGAGCAAAAACAAAGCCAATGTAGGACTGCATCTCAAAAACTAAAAACAATTCCTTACATATTTATCTATTCATAACACATTTCCATTCAAGGCTTTGGAAGGAAAATGATTTTAACAACAGTTTAAAACATGATCTGATAAAAGACCACAGTGTTTTTGAGATGTATTTAGTTTCGTGAGATACAGATATTGTGTAGCCCTAGATGATACATTAACGTTTATAGTTTGCCGTAAGATTAAACATTATTTAGAGGCTCAATCATTTGTCTGATATGTGCTCCCTGCAGAGTTGTTGTCTCAGTTGTCCGGAGTGCGGCGTGCGGCGGGGGGGCAGATAAACTCGTCGGGGCCGTCTGCGTCGCAGTTGCAGCAGTTACAGATGCAGCTGCAGTTGGAGCGGCAGCAGGCTCAAGCGGCTCGACAGAATGTGGAGTCGGGTCGCCATGCCAACCGTCGCGGCAACAACCCTGGAAACACTGGCAACGCCATTGCTCCACCCAGCACCGCAGCCTCCAGCGCTGCCACTGTTGGGGAGAGCAACCCTTCAGCCTCATCTCACAGCTCCCAGTTCTTATTAGCACGGTAAGTACAGCCCACTGCTCAAGGGTTTTAACAGGAGACTTTATAACCGGGCATGTAGGCTGTATACACACATAAGAAACAATATATTACAATATTGTAACTTTACAAATATGCGATTCTCTAATTTCTAATGTAAAATTATATTCATGTGAAGTGTTCTCACAAGTAGTTATATAGCATAATATTTGTAAATATTCATTTTAAACCAGTAAAAACCTGAATATAACTTTGTCTGTGGTTGTCCACAGGTTGAATGAACCTAAGATGTCAGAAGCAGAGCGTCAGTTTCTTGAAGGAGAGCGCGCCGACCGCAGTCTGTTTGTGCAGGAGTTGCTGTTGTCCACTTTGATGCACGAAGAGAGTTCCTCTTCAGATGAGGAAGAGCGGCGAGACTTCGCTGACTTCGGAGCCATGGGCTGCGTCGACATCATGCCTTTAGATGTTGCTTTGGAGAACCTCCAGCTCCGAGAGAGCAACTCTACGGGGGAGGAGCCTCCGCCGCCTCCTCTTTGATGTCCAAGCATCAAGTAGACTTTGTCCACTCTGCTGCAACTGCCAGTGATGGGCAGCGACCGCAGCAGTGTACCCTGTCCTTATCCCTGTTCAACCCTCGATTTTTCTGAGTTTGTTTTTGGTGATTGTAATTTCCAGCCTGTCACCAATTTTGTTACATTGTAAGCAAAATAAATGAGCGCAAGTGGGATAAATGTGCGAGTGCGCTATAGCAACTGAGCGAATGAAAGAAGAGTAATCTATAAGAATATATATATAAATATATATATTAAAGATATATATGAAGTTGATAATCATTTTACAAACCATTTTCTTTATCAGGATCATGTTACAGACCTTTGCTTCCTGTGACATGCAAACGGCTCTCCTTCTAAATACTCCACATTTACAAACTTGAGAGGACAGAGGCTCCTCTAATGAAGCTGCTGTGTGTGTTCATGACTATTACTAAATAAAAAGTGCTTGGTTGGGTTACCATAACTACTGCATGCAGTTATTTGCAGGGTGCATGACATCTGATGACCTTGTCATTAAATTTTTTTTAAAATATTCTAAAAGTGGTTTTAAATGATTATTACATAAAATATTTAATTTCTGATAATTAAAAATTTTACACAAAATAAATAAAAGTAACTTGACAGGTTCTTCCTAAAGGAAGGTATTTGAATTACTGCAGTAGACAAATGTGTCAGCCTCCTAACTCATGTCAGTGTTGTAACATAAATACTATTCACACATTAGATAAAACAATATTATCCTGTTAATGCTTTATTAGATAGATAGCTGTATTGCTGTATAACAGTTTATTCACATTGTGAAGATGCTCAACTCTCTCCTACAGTCTGTTTCTGTACAGAACCAGGGTTTTTGACAGCACACATTATTTTTGATTTGCTGGGTACGCAAAGCCTAAGACACTGCAGATTTTTGTCAAGAGGAGACTTTTTATGCTTATTACTAGCACTTTCTATTTATTGTTCTCTGATTCTTTAGAGCCTTGAATTGAATCATACCACCTTCATGCCTCTACATTTACCCTCTCTGTACAATACATTGAGATGTAAATTCAATTTGTGCATTACTTTCATAATGACTAAGACATGAGAAGACGTTTTTTTAAAATGTAAATTTAGAGCAAAATAAACATGAACTGCACACAGCTTTTGCAACTATGATCCCATTGTTCCTGTGGATTTGTGTTTTTGTATTTCTCGTTTTTAAATAAGAACTCACATTTAGCCCATCCAGAATTACATTATTTATGTATGTATCATTAATGTATTGTTTATTATTTACTGGACAGAAAAGTTAAGCCCCACACACTACTTGTAAGGTAATTTGCACAGATGGTTTTGGTGGCCTCTGGTGGAGATTATGCAGATTGCAGTGCTACACGTAACCCTCTCTGGAGTATGTAATGCTTATAAGTGTGAGAGGGTCTTTTGGGCAGCTGTCCTTGTCACTCCACTGATGTTATTGTTAGAAACAAATGGTGCCCACCGTCCTAACACACTGATCAGTCTTTTTAGAAGACCCACCGGTGAAAAGTATCATGTGTCAGTCACTGTGCAGGCTCAATTCTTCTGTGAAGATTGAAAAAAAGGACTAAATAGATACATGAGGTTGTGACCAGGGCACACAGTGCAGGTTTTTATAGTTTTGGTTTAGTCTTTCTGGTTAGCTGGAGCCTGGAGCTGACTGGTTTAGAACTGGTTTAGACCTCATGTGACCCCAGTTTTAATTTTTGAGGCTTGGTTTTCACCTGGATTAGATCTGATTTAGTACTGCTTAAGTCCCTTATTTTCATACAGTCCTGGTTTAGTCTTAGTTTTGACATGATTTAGAGCTGATTACATTCAGGGTTAGACTTGGTTTGAGTTGCATTAAAGTTGAATTAAAGAGCAATGCAATGACATGACTTCTGACATGAACAATCTGGAGATCTATGCAAAATCACAGTGGAAATTTGCAAAAATACTATTAGCATTATTGGAAAAATGCTGTGAATCAAAGTAAAACATTTGCCTAATTTACTGACAAAGACACATTAATTAATGTATTTATTTATTTTTACCTTTATGTTTGTTCTGCAAAGTCTCACTAAAAATCTATTTTACATGAGGGGGTTTCGACCCCAGTGGGGTACTATTTCTGCACCACAATATTTACCATGTTTAAAACTCAACAAAACTATTTACAATTGGACACCACAAATTAGACCAGGGATATTGTAAGACATACCACCTTTAATAAATGCACAGTATCACAAGGAACAATTCCATTACTTGTGGATAAGCTACTCACAGGATGCACAAAGCATTGAATTGATTGATAGATCGGACTGTTACAGCAGGATTAAATCTGCCTGTAGGGCACACACACATTTACTCCACACACTCTTCAGACACTCTTCAGACACTCTTCAGTCATATATCACACAAACAACATCTGTATTCACACAGTAGGTCAAATCTGTTATCTGCACAGGATTAAAAGTGTAATCTTTTCTTTCTTTTATCATATATTTACAAAAAATATTCATTAAACACTTGCCCCCCCGAAAAAAGAAATTATAGTTTACATTCAAAAAAAGGTCCCCATCCCGACTGGATTACATTCAAAATAATATACTATTCATGATGCAAAGTCACAGTTATTCATTTGAAAGAGAATTAAAATAGGCTACAGTCTGTCAGAGGTTGTAGTTTTCTTCTTCTTCTTCTTCTTCTTTTCATCAAGACATTTTGAAGAAAGTCCTCATCAGATGAAAGTTTTGCCAATAAAAGATTGATTTTCCCCACTGGTATTATTATGAACAAGCACAAATTAAGTATACAATGTAGTAATAAAATTGTATTTACATGTAGTATGTATTGCCAGTGGCCCATAACACGGTATCTTCCATATATGCCACACAGTCTGGACATATTGTACTATTAAACACAGCCTACTATTCATAAGTATCAGAACTGTACATGTCGGACACCATTTTATATACAGCAGACATGGAGGACTATAATACAATTCGACAGAAACACAGCTCAACAAAGACCAAATGTAAAACCTGTTTATTTTTTCGGTGCTGAGAAGAAAAGTAGTGTCCCGCAATGAGCCTTGGGAAGATAGGTCATGCTCCAAAGTGCATTCAACAGAATTTCTTTTGTTTGGGCATGTACTGAATTTGGAGGACATGGTAAATGCTAAAACAATATATTATTCTTTTGTCTGATATTGATCAAGTGGATGAAGAAAATGTGAAACGTGAATGCATTTTATAATCTTTTTGTTATACTACAAACTCAACAGTGCAAATGTGCTTGACTGTGACATGGGGCAGGGGGATGACAGCTCACCATAAAACCAATGAGACTTCAATAAACTGTTAAAGGGTCCATATGATGCCTTTCTTCAAGCTGTTTGAATTAATATAAATGCAGTACTTACTGAAAACATCATTTTGAGAGCAGATGAAAAAGATCAGATTAGGCGCATACCCCTTTAAGGCCCACTTTCCAACTGCTGGCCACACCCACTTCACTTCTACAGCCAACACAACACAACTACAAGTATGTTTTTTGATGAGGAAAACAACATCAAAATGGTAGAAAAGCTAAGAAAAGATGAGCTAGCATAATAGGGCCCCTTTAACTCTTTGTCTTGCAGCCGACTGTACATTATTTAAAGAAATGATTACCTTACCAATGAATAAAAACAACTTCAGAAATGACTATTCACACACCTGCACCTCCCTTTTTTACAGGACAAAAACGCCCAAAAATGTTCAAAAATAGGACGAAATAAAAACATGTCTGTTCTGTAAATGGACTATCCCTTAAGAGCCATTGAACAGATTCCCTTATTGGTCTACAAAAAAATGAAAAACAGTCCACAGAACAATAAAGATTTGCTAAATGGCATTGCTGGTGAAAATTAAACTAACTGTGCTCATCGTCAGAGATAGGCCCAGCTCAACAAGTCCTCATTTGTGTGCTTTAGGTACATCAACTCACTACGGGGAAAAGACTAAAGCAAAAGCTATGGTATAACTGAACAACATCTCGTCTAAAAGTGCCTCTTGCAAAGAAAGTATTATCTACAAAGTTGTGTGCATACCCTTTCCATCATGAGAAATCCAGTTCCCTATTTTGGTCAATTCCAGAGTGACCAATGACTAATGGGTATTTTTACTTTGCACATTCACGTAATGCAAGTGCCTGTATTGAAGTATAAAAACCTGTACGTAATTTGGTTTTCTTTTGTGAAACGTGCCTTTAAGTAAAAGTTTGGAGCAAAACAAAAAACATTCAAACAAAGTCACTCAAAATTTAAGGCTTTTTCTCTATGTGAAGAGGACATAGACATTAGCATTTACAATTTGATTTACAGCTGGGTACTGTACACATATGCTCTCTCACACACACACACACACACCTTACACACTATTTCATACAAACATTCCTTTTCTGGTCAGAAGTCCATGCACTTACAGACACACAGCACACGGGGCGTCCCAAGTGCGTCAGCCCAGTATGTCCAGGTAGACGGGCGAGGCCTTGGCCAGGCTCTGAAGCAGACCATGGATCTCCTTGATGTTTAGTCTCATGTAGGGCTCTCTCTGCCAACAGCCCAACATCAAGTCGTACACCTCTTTGGGACAAGTCCGAGGCCGCTGCAGCACGCGCCCCTGGGTGATGCACTCAATCACCTACAGAGAAGAAATGACAACTTCAAAACAGCAGCCACCCACCCACCATCAAAGGTTGGTAGAGTAGTAACAGTAAAAAGTACTGTGTGGAAAAAGTACTCGAGTGTGTAATGTCAGATAATAATGTCATCAGACTGACCTAAAATGTTAAAAATTATGTATGCGATATATGCAAAATCAAACTAAAAAACATCTCAACATAAAATAAGGCACAAATCTATCACTTTATTTCCAACATATTTGAGGTAATAGAAAACATATCTAGATAACACTGCTACTCATATAAGAGTACTTCAAAGTAATTACCTAATATTGTTGAGAAAAAAAGTAAAAAAGTACTGTGCATTAAAACTACAGTTCAATTTATTTAAAAAAGTTACTGATGTAACTACGTAACTCAAGACTCTCTGCTTAACACTCAGTGGACTTGAACATATGTGCATGACTAAATCCACTGGCTTCCATTGGTAGTATTTTACTTTACAGCACAGTGATAATATAGTAATAAAACAGTATAGTAATAGTATGGTAATAAACAGCTAATAATAAACTATATATGGTTCATTTGTAAGTCAATTTAAAAATGTAATTACCAACCTTATTATACAATGCATTACTATTTTGTTACCATGCTCAATACATTGCAAGGCATATAACATTTAATTAAGCTTAATTACCTGTTTAATTAATTACCATATAATTACACTGCTATAAAGTAAACTGTTTCCCTTGTTGGTTAATGCCTTAAATCCATTATTTTCAAAGTCAAAAAACTATGATTGTACCTAACACTCTACGAAGTCTTAAATAACTGTTATACTGTGAGTCTGACCTCATTGTTGGAGAGCTGGTACCAGGGCTGTTTGCCATAGGTGAAGATCTCCCACAGCACCACACCCAGGCTCCATACGTCGCTCTCTGTGGTGAACCGCCGATACATGATGCTCTCTGGAGGCATCCAGCGAATCGGCAGCATAGTGTGACCACCCACCTATAGGCAGACACAAAGATGTTGAAGTAGTCTCAAGATCTAGCTTTGTAGTGAATGTAATTGCTAAATTAGTTGCTGTGGGGTGAATGAATCTTCCTTAACCTCATCCGTGTATCGCTTGGTGGAAAAAACAGCCTTGAGTGCAGTGACCAAGTGTCCCCATAAGTCTCGGGTAAGGTCACAGTTTCAAGATGCTTTTGTAGACTAGAAAGGAGCCTAAATCTTGACAAAACTGACTAATGCACACGGGGACTATACCACGTCTATACCAACACTAAACCGGATCCAAACCAGGTCTAAACCAAGACCAAAAAAGGACTAATCCAGGTCAAATGTTTACCAGGACTAACCAGTGGTCCACAAATACAATTTAAGTCCCTTAACAGTGTGACACTAAAACAGGAACAAAACAGGCTTAAAATGTAAACTAAATCAATATTGCCCAAGACTCCTGAGTACCTCAAGAAATCAGTCACTGTACTGTAGCGGCCCATGTACCACACTTTGAGAACCACTCATCTGGATATATCACAAACATTAAATATAACAATGTGTGTTATTTCTGCTCAGTGCTGAAAAAACTCAAATATTCTATGTGTTCACTGTGTTCTCGTTTTACAGATGTACTGTGTATCTCTGTATAATCTGTGCTTTTTCCACATCCTTCATGAATACAATTAAATTACTCTTTATTATTGAATTGTTTTAGCCCGGAGGACATCTGATCTAGTAAACTCAGTCAACACACATGGTTTCTTGATTAAATGTTTGATATCACAAGCTGGTGACTGGGCCTCTCCATTATGGCTTTATTTTTTGGTGCTTTTCAATTCTACAAGGGAGATTTTGGGACCACTCAACTAATGTTTGTGCAGCAGAGGGCACTATCATCTAACTAAAGGTTATTTACCAAAACAATTGTACACTAAGCATAGTTGAATTTGTAGTACTGTACTCAGCAAATGTTTTAGGCAGGTTTGAAGACATGCTGTTTGGTCAAGAGCTTTCAAAATACTATGTAATGTATTATTTGTCATTAGTTATCAAATGCATTCAGAAGAAACACTTAAACCCAGGGACATGAAAGTTAGACAATTTCATCAGTAGCTGGCTGTAGGCAGCTCACATCTTTCTGTCTCTTCATGCTAATCTTTGAAAGGCTCCATGATGTTGAGATCAGGTTTGTGGAGCTAAACCTGGTGATGATAACTCGAAATCTAGCTAGAGGCCTTTTGAAAAGAAATTCTGCCCTCATTTTGCATTTTGTGACTGAAGATGAAATACAGAGGTTGGACTCACTCTGTAATAGTCTGTGCTGTAAACATCTCGGGACATGCCAAAGTCTCCGATCTTGACCAGCAGGTTTTCTCCTACGAGGCAGTTCCTAGTGGCCAAGTCTCTGTGGACAAAGTGCTGTGAGGCCAAGTAGACCATGCCAGCAGCGATCTGTTGAGCAATATGGAGCATCTGGGACTGGGTTAGCTCCACCAGGATACTGTGCTGACCGTCTGCCATCAGAACTGCATCTGGGCCATGAGACCTATAGAAACACAACGACTTAGTCAGAGGTTCACTCACAGCTGGACAATATTTTGCATACTACATTGCATTAGGGTTAAAACCAGGTCTAAACCAGGTCTAAACCAGGTCTAAACCAGGTCTGAACCAGGTCTAAACCAGGTCTAAACCAGGTCTAAACACTAAAACACTATCTGTGTTTAAATGTACTATACTTATGAGTCGGACAAAACTAAATAATGGGTATCGTATGATTGTGGAACTTGAAATGTACATTTATTTGATCATAATGGTTTGATGCAAGATCCAGACATTTATATCTTCAGTTTAGATCTTTGATAATGCAAAAAAATCTATTGAAAATTAAAGGTAGGTCAGAATTAGTAACCAGTTAATTGATCACTTACATTAGAATCAATGCAATAATATAAACATTAATTTAGCTAATTTAGTATTAATTAACAGCTTCTTCAGTTCATTATTGTTAATTATAGATTAATACTTAATTGATTATTGATAAACAATGGTGACCTAATCTACCCTAAAAGTAATACCTGAAAATATTATGTAAGAAAATGCAATATTTTTTACTTTATAAGGCCATGATTTTGACCCAATCAGATTTTATGTTTTTTTATATATATATATATTTTGATCACTTTGAAGATACCATGTGGAACAATGTTTATGTTTATGTAACATTTCCCTACCTGAGAAACTTGTTCAGGTCTCCATGTTTCATATACTCAAAGACCATGATTAGCGGGTCACTCTCCACACACACTCCATAGAAAGTGACAATGTGCTCGTGCTGCAGGTTGGTCAGGAGCTCTGCCTCTCTGTAGAAGTCCGCCCGGCCGCTTTCACTGGCCTCTTTCAGCGTCTGACCAAAGACAAATACAACATCAAATCACTGGCATCCACTATCCGCATGGTAATGGCATCGGCAATTGGATCATATGGCTTCCTGGACTGTACCTTGACTGCAACATGAATCTTCTCCTGGTCCGGTGTCAGGTTGTAGCACTCCGCCAGAAAGACCTTGCCGAATGCCCCTTCTCCCAGCTCCCTCTTTAGCACGATGTTGTGTCTCTTGATGTGTTGCACAACTTCAGGACAAAATCAATATTAATACATGTAATTGTTTATCTGTTGTAATAAATCAGTGGCCATAGTGAAATGATTGACAAATATTCAAACAGGCCATGATAGAGGTATTCTTTGATCAAGAGTAAAATGAAAAAAAAAAAAAAAATCCATCTGCAGTTTGCAAATACATAAATATATACATACATACATACATACATAACTAACTAACTAACTAAATAAATAAATAAATAAATAATATAGTCAGACATTGGAATATCACACTACTATTTAGCTGTAATAAACCATCAGTAAATATGTAATTAACAATCATTTAACAGGCATTTATGTTATGTTTATAGATGCTGAACTAACACTGATTTTACAATGGATTTACAAGAGCTAATAACTCAAGAATTGAACATATTTTGTATAAGTCACTGGTGGTAATTAATATTGAAGAAATGTTTTGTAAATTAACCGGTTACCGATTCTTAACTCCACAAATGCTTTACAGTGTATGGTGGTTCGAAAACAATAAAAAAAATAAATTAATGTGAAAGACTATGGCCATTAGTCTTGTATCCAGTGTCCAGTTGCACTACAGCAGCAGCACACATAATGCACTGCGATGCTAACGGTCTATACGTGGCGTCCGGAGTTGATCTTGGCATAGATTTATCTGAAAAGGTCCAGGTTACCAGACAGTTGCAGATTGGAGGATAGAAACTTACACGTGTCGGATTTCAGGATGCTGCCAGAGTTACGGAAGTACTGTGGGTTCTCAATGACAGGAATCTTTGTCATCCCAATGATCACTGCGTCTGGGCCCATCTCCGAGGACGACGGGGTGTTGTTGCCATTGGAGACGTGATGAAGAGGGCTGGCAGAGTCATCGTCATTACTGATGACTGAGGAGGAACCTTACAGGGAGATACAGGAAGAGGAGGAGGGGGGGAGTGGAAAATGGTAGTGGGGATAAAAACATAGGAAGATTCTCAAATCACCCTCTTTGGTAAATGGTTTGTTCTGGAGTTACATTTACTAATTATCTCTTGACATTACAATTTTAACATCCGGGTACATTCAATTACAAGGTGAGGTTTACCTTTGATTCCAAACTTGGAGTTTCTTCCATATTTCAGAATAATCACCATCAAAACGCAACCAGTCAAAGCAACTCCGGCAATTCCCACAACAACATACACCTGGGGGAAAAAAGCCTGTGTTACTGTTGTGTGGTAATTGGTTTACAGTTTTATTTTGTGGCCACAAGTTTAATGCAACACAAACGAGAGTCAAAATAATCTAAACAGAACTACACTTCTTTTGTTTTTTATTATTTGACTTTATGTTTTGTATTTGTATCTTTTAAACTCCACACAGAAAGGCCAGGAAAGCCTGGGAATCAAACCCAGAACATTAGAGAGCTAACCACTCAGCCATCATGCCACCCACATGAGGATAAGATAAATAAAATAAATAAATAAATTACTCACGGCAACGCTATCGTCCAGAGGTGATGGGTCTGTAAAAATAAAATGATCTGAATAAATAATAAAATGATCTGAATTTACAGAGAGAAAAGTGTTATGATACAAATGTGAGTTCGCTGAAACACATACCTGTAGCATCTGTCCAATGCAAACAGAAGACAATTTCAGTCATTCACATTATATTCAACTTAGAAATATATGCATAAAATATATGAATTGTGAAAAGAACAAACACTCACCATAATAATCAACATCATCTGAAATACAAAACCATTTTTATCATTAGTAATCTAGTGTAACTTTCACACATGTTCAATTGCAATGGCTTTTCTACCTTGATGCTCGATTTGCGGGGGATTGATGAACTGTGCAGTGATATTCTTCTCATCACGCCCGTACTCGTTCTTTGCCACCAGCCGGTAGACCCCGTTGTGGATGTGGGTGGGGTTGACCAGCTGCAGACAGCCATGGTCTTCGCTTTCCGTAGACTCGTGAATCATGGTGCGGATGAAGTCCTGCTCTTCTAGGGGTTTGTTCTTGTGGTACCACTGCAGCTCAGGTTTGGGGTTCCCGATGACACTGAAGGGGATGCACCAGTGGTGGTCTCGTTCTGGGCCGAGCAGCTGTTGTATGGTGGGGGCGACTAATATGGAGGCAACAGTAGAGGAATCACACAGGGTTGTAAAAGGCCATGCTAAGGAGGAATAGCCAGTAGGAAAAGTAAACTGATCTACATGGGCGATCCTATGCAGCATTTACCCAGTTTACACCAGGACATATGTAACCAGGTCTAACCCAGGACTAAACCCAGTCTACACCAGGACATATGTAACCAGGTCTAACCCAGGACTAAACCCAGTCTAACCCAGGACATATGTAACCAGGTCTAACCCAGGACTAAACCCAGTCTAACCCAGGACATTAATAACTAGGTCTAATCCAGGGCTAAACCCAGTCTAACCCAGGACATATGTAACAAGGTAAGCAGATAAAAAACAGGATTAAACTAGGATTAAACCAGTTTTAAACCAGATCCAAAACATAACGTAGTTTCTCACACCATATGATTTTTATATTTCTCCAATTCTGTGTACAACCCTAATGGTCTATACCCAAAGAGCAGCTGCAGTTGTAACAAAGTGAATGGACAATTTGAAAAATTGAGACAATATTTTAACAGTGATACAAGGAACATGGACGATACAAATGAAGACAAACATGGTGCTGAACTGAGGTGAGGCAGGGGCAACAGGAAGCACTGAGAGTCGGTATGATTTTCTGAACGACAGTAATGACAGTAATGATAATAAACCAGGGAGACTAGTTTCACTGGAACATATCAGGCTCTACAGTGCGGCATGCTCAAGATCATCTAAAAAGGAAATGAACCAATTTAATTTAAGTCTAATTAAAAGCATGTTACAGTAAATCTACATCACAGGACTGCACAATAAATGGCAACCGTTTTATTCAATACAAAATCAGCAAATGCAACATCTGCATCACAAAAAATTAAATGTATCACAATCATGCTATGATCTGTTTTATATGCTTTTCTGAACACTCAAAGATGCTTTTTCAGTTGATTGCATTGTTCCTTCACTCCACAGCCACACACTGGTGGTGGTAAGCTACTCCTGTAACCACAGCTGCCCATATATAGGCAGTCTGATGTGGCAGTCTGACTATGACCTTTCCAATCACACAACTGGGTGAAGTGTCTTGCCCAAGGACACCTCAACAGTATGCACAGCCAACCATGCAATTATAAGACAACCGCTTCACCAAGTGAGTCTATGCCACCCCATCTGATAAACATTTACCCCAACATGAGCCTAGAACATAGCCTCAAAAGAAGCTGACATGTGACGGGACAAAAAATATTTTAAAAGCTGGATCTAGTCTTGATTTAGTCCTCAGTTTAGTTGTGGTTTAGTCTGGGTTTAAGTCTTAAATTCATATTAAAAATGATATGCAGTTATTGTCATCTACTATCACAATATTCTACTTAATTATCGCATACTCCATGTTTTTATATTATTTCACATTGTTCAGCCCTAGTAAACATTAAAGTAAAAGTGCTTACAGAGGATGTTGAGCTGGAGCGTGGCCTCTGACTGTCCGACCATGTTCTCGGCGCTGCATGTGATGATCCGGCCATTGTCCACCGGAGACAAGCCAAACAGAGTCAAGACACTCTCTGTGTCTGAATCCTCGATCTACAACAACAATGTATGTGTGAATGACTGTATATATAGCAATGGCTCTAATATAAGAAGCAGAAGTATGGACAGAAAGAGCTCTGGGTTTTATGTTTTTGGTAATCCACTCTGTGAATGAAACCTAGTCTAAAAACTGAGACAAGGAGCTCTGGGATTGGTCGACGCACTTCCCCAGTTCACTCAAAATTTAATATTGAAAAATTATGATGAAAAATGATTTTACTTAATGTTCATTTATACTAATCAAAAAAAGTTAGAGATATGTGACCTTGGAAATGAAATGGAAAAAGTTCTCGCCTCAGTGATATTACAGTATATCATGAAATTAGGTTATAGTGCATTTTAGGAGAATTCTGTAATTTTATGCATCAAATAACCCCATATTTTCATGATATTTACAGTCTTCTTACACAAAATAGCTTCAAGTCAATTTTTACTATTTAAGTGTTAAATAGTACATAAATAGATTAGCTTTAGGTCATTGAATGTAGATGTAGAATATTGGTGTATATAAGCTTACTTCATGGCGGGTGTAGAGCACATCCAGGTTCCACTCCATTTGAGGAGCTGGAGAACCCGAGACTTTGCACACGGCCCTGACATCACGGTCCTGCATCTCCGTCACTAATGTGGGGCTCACATCCACTTTGGGAATCTCTGTAGAGAACAACACATATAAGATCAAACCTCATCTATTACATTTACACATATTTACATTTTGTACCTGTGCATAGTTTTCTTTGACTTTCTGAAGATAGTTTTGTTAATGTTTTTGTCTTTTGTCTTTTCCCTAACATTGGCTTGGGAGCACCTCGGTCGGCTGAGAGGGGGTAGCCAGCTTCAGGAGGCATTTTTTTCCCTCTACTGATGACCACATGTGACTGCACAAAGACTTGGGTGCAGTTAGTCAACTGTCTTTGGAGTATAGGTGGTGTGGCTCTTAGTTTGGCAGCGAGTGAGTTGTGTTTTTTGGGGCATTTTCATTGTCATCAGTTCTGCATAGTTTTTTCCAGTGTCCTTCAGAGTTAGCAGAGTTAGAATTGGGCATAAAGGAGAAGTTAATTGAAATAGCTGAACTACTGGTAGACATATGTAACCAGGTCTAACCCAGGACTAAACCCAGTCTAGACCAAATTAAAATTGTTGACTAAGAAAGAGACTGTTAAAATTAGTTTACAACAGAGCCTTATGGAAGCAGGTCTTATTTGTAGTCAGACTGTTGGATGTCAGGGCGCAGGTTTTCAGTCTAGCCCACCTTCATTAACCTTTGAGCAGCAGAGGGAGCTGTTGCAAATGTAGCTGGAGCTAAAGAGGCTGATGTTGAAGCTTGATGCACAGAATCTTACTCTTTTTCTAATATTAACTAACTAATAAATACACAAAGTAATGTTGTTTTGCAAAGTGCCAGTTTTAAATTATCTACTGACAGTTAGAGGTGCAGAGTCAGAGCTGCAATATATGTTGAAAAATGGTTTTGCTTCGCCATGTTTTTCAAATTGAGCTTTACCTTAAGATATTTGATTCTATTGATCAGTCTGTTGAAGCGTGTGACACCATTCTTTGATTACATTTTTACTGTATACATTCACATTATACTCTATTGACCTTCCAAATGTGGTTGTAGATTGTATACATAGCCTATATAAAACTTTAGGCTGTCAACAAGAGACTATATTTTGTCTGTCAACTTTTAATATTTATTATGCAATGATTACAATACATAAACATTTCAAGAACTTAATTGTGGATAAATCATATGTGTCTAGAAGCCTTTGGAGATCACTTGCCACAGTGGTCAACAAGCAAAAAAGTTAAGCCCTGCATATTTCTTTGTTGACATATATCTAAGGTCAATTAGCTTAGATTTGGATTTCTTTATAATTATTCGTCAATATCATAGTGTTTTAGTTCTCTACACAAATGTATATAAGTAATGATATTGTCACTTACTGCAGTCTGGTGGAGTGAGGCTGATGAAGTCACGAGCAGCTCCTCCATCGTCAATACATTTTAACTCTTGGCTCTCTATTTCTTCTTGGGGCCGCAGTTTGATCCACAGGTTCTCACAAACACAATCCAGTGGGTTACCTGATAGGAAGAGCCTATATGAAAGAAAACTCATTACCAATTGGTCCTTACACAAACTGGCTTATTTTGTACAGTATGTGACTTACGAATAGGCGTTCAATAAGTTCTGAAATATCCTCCATGATAATGTTGATATATTGTTGTCTCTTAGATTACTGCAAGGAAAAGAAAGATGAAGCCAGTGCTAAACAGGCAGTCTAATTAACTGAGGTTGTAGATGTTATTTCTTACATATATTGAAGCCTTGTATTGTTGTAAAATGCATCAACTGATATATTGGTCAGATTTGTCCTTGTCACAGTGCTAATGAAATAAATAAATACGTAGTTTAATAGCATGTCAAACAATGGCAAACACCTCCGACAATAGTCAAACTTCATTTAAAATGAAATATAAGTACTTACAGATTTCGGAGGTTTATGTAGTGCCTTAAACTGCTGTCATTGATGTCATAAAGTCTGTTCTGATTAGCAATATATCTGTCAATAAAAAAGACACAAATGTTAATCCCAAATACTTTGATTACAATGACTACAGGCCTGTATCTGACTGTGTATTTGGGGAAAGAAGTTAGTTACTGTAAACCTGTTAGTGGTGTCAGCATAGTTTAGCTTAACTAAAACCAAGGTATGTTTTTGTATATGCTTGACATGTCAAATGGAGCAATGTTTTATTTTGAACAAACCCAAAAAACATTGTATAAAGGTGGCCAGATCTTTGGGCACTCCAGTGCAATGTGAACCTGTATGACCTACGTATTATATCATCAGTTTAGTAATAAATCCAGAAAGGTCTGAGTTTTACAATATACTGCATAATGGTTTTGGTAAGTGGCTTGTGAGCCTAGTACACTAATAGTAAACGCCCAGTAAAGTGTATTCACTGTAGGTCAGTGTAACACTATACTCTGCGCTATAGTCGAGCCATTTGGAGGACTTAACAGAACCGATGATGCCGGTGGTATGTTCACCCAGGGCTGGTAGCCTACATAGCAAGTTAATGCCAACACAGGCCTACACTACTGTGCCAGTACAGCCTACATGCAGGCGAAGTGATCTCGTGTATATACCCTGGCACGACATGGTAATTCTGACACATTCTGTCTACGCCTAATTATGCCACATTCAACACAGAATGCTTGGCCTCAACATGTATCTTACTTCGTGATTAGGCTACATGTGGAGCTTGGTAAGAGAAACAACGACTCCAAATACGCCTGACGCGCACTCTCCCCATTACGCACACACACACTCACGCGCGCAAAAATAGACACGCACGAGTCACACCATTTGTGACACGCGCGGAGGCAATCTAAAGCATACAATTTGACAACCTCGGTAAGAGAAATAATGTAATGGTATTTATAATTGACCAATATAAAATTAACAATGCTCGTTAAAACACAAGAGGGTGCGTTTAAGGCCTGTTGATTTGAATTGTAGTAAATGTCTAAAGATCCTATCTCATCATTAGGACCCATAACGGAGGGCAGATGTTTACGCATTACATTTGAAGTAAAAAACACTCTTCCGCACTCACATTTCGGTGATGTTTTCCATGTCATCTAACGTGAGTATAGGGAAATCCTCGATTCCAGGCTCAGAATCAACACAAACAATCCTGGAGATGGTGCAAGTGCATGATTTGGGGCAAGCATCGCTGAATCTCCACAGCCCTATCAAAACCAAAAACAATCCGACACGAGCCATGCCATATTCCCCTGCGCTCGAGTCCATGGCAGGTTCCAATGAGATCCCACGACCCCCCGTCTAAATGTGTTCAAATTGATTTATTGTCAAAATTTCCACCGTGGTTCGTCTGTGTCTTTGGCCAAAATAATCCGTTCGCGTACGTTGCAAGGAATGCGCAGAGTCCACGGTTTTGATATCAAGATGCCATGGACTGGCCTTCCCTTCTCTGCAGAGCTGCTATCACACTACTGCATATCGATACCGTGAAGCAAGGTGTCAAGTGGTCCGTCCTGCTGCTGCTTCTGCTGTCTTTCTACTCTAGACCATAGGCGCACTCAGCTCGCCCCTGGGTGCACGTAAAACAAATATGAGCTCGTCCAGATGTTACACCATCGATAGAAAACGACCCTGCGAATCGCATGTGGGGTGATGGGGAGGGAAATACGCGCGGAGTGGAGTAAGGATGCAAGGTGATGCTGTACCTGCATACGTCTATCGATTACCACCGAGGACAAGCGCGCCTCCCTATAGCCACCGCGCGGACACACGGTCGTTATGTGCCCTGGAGATGTATTACTATCAACTCGTATTTATGGGAATTGTTCTGTTCTATTCTGACCGTGTAACAAAACACCAGCGTCTACAGGATCAACGTGACCATTTGATGTGCGCACCATATATATGTTAATGTTCTTTACTTGGAAGATATAAGCACCATGTAGCCTAATAAAGTAGAGTATATTCCCCACACTGATTTTATTTTTACGGCATGTCATTAGGCCTTATAGTGTGTGACGTACAGTTGACGCACAAGAAAGGCTGCATATGAAAAATAATTACATAGGCCTACAATGTCTGCAAGCTTCAGATGTGGTTTTGTCTAGTCACTGACCACCGATCAACTAAAATGAAGAAATAGAAAAAAGAATAAAATAAACATAATAATAGCCTAAATATAAAAACGAATGCTGTTTTCGATATACATTTTAATAGATTTTTATTGATTATTTATTTTTATTTCATTATCACCAAGGTATGTTGTGTTTAAGTGGATGTCTTAATTTAACTCAAAATGAGATGGTGTATTGGCTAGGATACATGATCTGTGACACTGGATTGTTAGTGTGTCGCTATGGTGACTTGCTTTTTACAAATAGCGCGGACAATGTCAAGTGTTGCTATGGTTGCAGATAAGAATATGTAACGCAGGCTTTTTATGAGAAACATCAAGAACTGGATTATATTTGTCTCCATGGTAACCCACAGACTACAGAGAGGGAAGAGAGTCCTATATTTGTGTTACAATCCTTGTCAATCTGAATGAGCAATATACAGTAGCCCAGGCGATCACACAAATCAGATGTGGGCAGTAGGCTGTATAGGGGCATAGAGCAGCAAGGTCAGAGTGAGACATTAGCCTACAGAACCGTATTAATGTTTAATACAATTAAAATATATGATAGACGGTGAAGATAACATTGCATATGCATACTATCCCTATCTGGGTCTTTTTCAGGTAGGCCAAACAGTAGGACGTTTGCTACCTAAACCGCCTGGCCCTATAGGACTACTTTTCTTATAGTCTACCAGCTGGGGGCACACTAGAGCCTTGCATGAGACTGTATTCACAGATTTTTGTTCTTAACAATCATATTATGACGTTAAAAAGCAGCAGTCAACTGGGATATATGACACATGTAACACTATAGCCTGTGTTGACCTTCAGTGATAGCTCTCAGTCAACACAAATCTGTTCTGTTCTCACAAAAATAGTGACTCCTACATGGTAGGAATTAATTAATATTTTTTAAATGGTAAATAATTGCATTCAGCTGTGCAGACTGCGCAGTTGTGCACAAAATGACAATAGTTGTAGAGTTTTATCTCCGCCCGTCTGGGCTGACCAGGTTCATACAAAACATACCGCCTCGTCAGGTTCGACGAATCGAGCCCATCCAGTTTTCTGCTCTCCCTCTGTACTACACTGAAGCCTGGCAGCGTGCTACTCCCAGAAACAGGTTTGACGTGACTTCTTTGAGTCGTAATTTCGCTTTAAAATAGTAAATCACTGCCGTTGTAGTTAACTGTGTTATGCGTACTATACCTTTGCTACCTGTTCTCTGAATGCGAACAAACACGCCTCTCTAACTCACGGTGCTACTGGGTCTTGGCTAGCTTAGCAAAGCTGCTTAGCAAAGACGTGTCTAAAGACAATACATTCCTCTCATCTCTGTTAAGTTGGTTATTGCTGGTCGCAATTTTATGTTTTGTTTATTTTACGTTAGAAATAATATGTTTAAAATGTTGTCTTTGGGATCAGGTTTCCTCCAGTGGGTTTCCTATACGTAGGCGGACCCATCATGTTTAGGTGGACCTCTGGTTCCAGTTAACCGCACGTTGTACTGTAGATATTGGCCAGTCGCGCTTCTGCAGAGACGAGCATTAACTAGTTTTCTTTTGCAGTGTAAAGAATGTCATGTCAGTGGCTTAAATGTTGTTGCATTTAGGAGCGACCAATGGAGATTAACAGTGAGCAACAGGATGAAGACATCTCATCCAGCAACCCTGACAATAACGGTGAGATAGCACACTTGTGTTTTAAGTATCTTTTATAAGTGTTGTGCTCAAAATTCACGGTGGCTGAAGTTCAAGGCTAATGAACTCCAGGGGGAAATATCCATTCTGGCTGCAACTATCTAGCATGTGGATATGTCAGATGGTAGAATCTATTTCTTGTCCAAGTTACTGCTATCCTGTGGTCCCACATAGACGTGTCTGTGCTTAAATTCAGGAAGGGTACACTGTGCTATTGGGTATTTTCCAGGGTACATTTGGCTGCTGATTTAAAGTCCTAATGTCAGTGATGTAATATTTTTCTATTTAAAAAATGATAGTCCGGGTTGACTTTTTGCACATCATTATATTACACGAATTTTGATAGCTATGTATATTGTAAAGTTCTGAGGTTGTTTTCCTTCAGGTAAAAGGCCAGCTGAGGACATAGAGGAGGAGCACACATTTAAACGTTCTCGTAATGCAGATGAGATGGTTGAGCTGCGTGTACTGCTTCAGAGCAAAGTAAACATTTACTGTTCATTATATAAAGAAATTATAATTAAAATACGTTCCTGTTATTAAGCGGGCCCTCTGTTCTTTGGCAGAATGCTGGTGCTGTTATTGGAAAAGGAGGAAAAAACATAAAAGCCCTGCGCACAGATGTAAGTACCGCTCAGAAGTGGTTCTCTTGCTGCTGACCCCATGCTGCTGAAATTTGATTTTGTATGATATTATATATCTCGTATATCCCGACACAGGAATAATTCAATTAAGTCCGTATAAGATCCAGTTAAAGTCATAATATTCCCTTAACGAGACAATTTTCACTGATACAGTCCCATATGTGTTTTTAGTCATCATTGGAAAGATACTTGTAAATCTCAATACCAGTTCATTTAGTTTTTCAACTTTTTACCTTTTCAGCCAAAATATCTAAAATAAGAAATGTCCTTATCAAGAAGAATGCAGACTGAAGTGTTTTATAATATACCAGACTGTATATTTATAGAAAATATAAGTGTAGCATATGTGTGTTAAAATGTATTCCTTCTTCCCCTTTTCCCTTCTCCTTTTACTTTTTCTTTTATTTTTGGCCACCTTCCTCCGTTGCCCATGTATGGATCGACATGCCCCTCCTGCGTTTCCCATCTGGATGTTGGCCCCTGAACATCCGCCCGCACACCTGACACTCCCGGTTGGCCCTGCCCATAAACTGCCCAAACGGGTTCCTAACTTGACATCTTGTGATTGAATGCCCATTGCCCAATGCCAACTTCTTCCACCACAACCACCTCCACCTCGGCCCATGCAGTACAATGCCAGTGTATCAGTCCCAGACAGCAGTGGCCCAGAGCGGTATGTCCCACCAGTTACTGCCTGATTAGACAAGAACAAAAAATCATGTCTTTGATAACCTGCCTTCTTTCATTTTGACATTGATATATGACAGTACCCCAACTCCCCCAAACACCTACTCTTTACTTTCATGAGATTTGTCTGTCTTTAAGTTTCCATTGATATTAGATACCTCTCATTACTGTTCCTTGTCCATGTAGTAAATGAAACACCACAACTCAAGTTGTTATGGTATTAGTTGTTTGAATGCTAGTTGTTAAACTTTGGCAGTATATAATTCTACTGAAATCAAAAGTGTAATATTTTATCTTTTTACTTTTAACCACCCTTGTCCTACTGTTTGATTTTAGAATCATTGTCTATGATCTTGAAAAACGCTACAGTCCCTTTAAGAGAGCGCAAGTGACTGTTGTTTAACTGTATATTTTTTATCAGTATTTGCCTGACAAATCCTTTTGTACCCCACCATCCCTCCTGTTTTGTGGCTTACAATGGTTACAACTGGCATCCCCTTTCCCACCTGCGTGCTCCACCTTCTGCTCTGTTGCTCCCCTGCCCATAGCCCTACTCCCCCCCCCCCCCCACCCCAGCCCTCTTCCCTATAACCCTATTCCAGATAAGAGGGTGGGCAAATCTATGTCAATTTACTGTTTCTGTTTGTTTCACAAATTGCAAATGGCGGGTTTTACCCTTATTCTCTGCCCCCCCCTTCCCTTTTATGAATGTGTGTAATTGCAAATTAATTTGTGCCATTTAGAACCTGTTCATCTTTCAAGTTTTTTCTAAAGTTTTTACATTAATGCATGGTAGCTGCCTATTTTTGGTGATGAATATGTAAACATGTATCCTATGGTAGCCCCAGGTAGTCATATAGAACGTTTATTTCCTATACGTTTTTAATTTACAATACATATTGAGTTGCTGACGTTTGATGTCCTGACACTGATGTTTGCAAATCCTTTGATTGTCTTGATTTTGGTAGCAATTTTATTGCTAGGGGCAGGGGTATTGGTTCAAGATTAATATTGTGTTAATTTGATCAATGTATGGCCACTTCTGGTCTCTGTACAGCCTTATGTAAATGTTTTTATTCTAGATGGTCAGGTTAAACATTGTACCCATTGTAATTTCTTACTACTTTTTCTTAAAATACATTTGATAGGATTTTGAGCGTCAGTGCCAGCGTGGAAACTATTGGAGACATTCTGCTAAAAATAATTCCTACTTTAGAAGAGGTAGGAAATTAGTTACATAATTATCCATAAATATTGAGTGCAGTTCTTGTATAATCGTGTGTTCTGTAGTACCAGCATTACAGTGGGGCTGATTTTGACTGTGAGCTACGTTTGCTGATTCATCAAAGCTTGGCTGGTGGCATTATTGGAGTGAAAGGTGCCAAGATAAAGGAGCTGAGGGAGGTATGCAATGCATGTGTTCAGTAGTTAACTTCTACAAAATGATAGTTCTATGGTCAGAACCTGAGACTGATGTTATGTTTTTACACCAGAACACTCAAACTACCATCAAGTTGTTCCAGGAGTGCTGCCCACACTCCACTGACAGGGTTGTGTTGGTGGGAGGAAAGCCTGAGCGTGTTGTTGAATGTATAAAAGTCATTCTGGAGTTGGTGTCTGAAGTAAGTCTGCAGTGCTCAGACTTTGGACATTTACTTGAAAATGTTTTGCTCTGACAACCTTTAATTTTAGGCACCAATCAAAGGCCGTGCTCAGCCCTATGACCCTAATTTCTATGATGAGACGTATGACTATGGTGGTTTTACCATGGTGTTTGAGGAAAGAGGCAGAAGACCAGTGGGGAGCTTTCCTATGCGTGCTCGTGGCAGTTTTGAGCGAATGCCTCCTGTTCGTGGCAGCAGACCACCGCCTCTGTCCAGAAGAGACTACGATGACGTGAGCCCTCGCCGAGGTCCTCCACCCCTGAGCCGAGGAGGAAGAGGCAGCAGCCGAGCTCGTAACCTTCCACTGCCCCCACCTCCACTTCCTAGAGGAGGGTAAGTAAGTACATGGAGAGCTGCTTTTCCCATCTTGCATTCCTTTCAATGTACAATTTTCTTATTGTTTTTAGGGGAGAGCGGTTCTCACACAGCACCTATCATAACAGCGGTGATGACAGGCCAAGGTTAGTGTGTTTGTGATGTTTTTAGTGACAGTGTAACATATTCCAATGAGACGGGATTAGTGGCAGTATGGTGCCTACAAGCCCTGATACCTTGATAATACAGGTTTAATCGTCTAGGTTGAATCAGGGTTTTGAAATCTCAGTCTAGCGTAGCTTACTAAGTGTACTTGATAATGATGTGTCACTTTCAGAGAAAGTGAATTAATTCTTGTCTCTCTAGTGACAGAAGAGGCAGAGGAGACCGTTATGACAGTATGGTATGTCCTGAATTTGCTCTTGTTGTTGAATGTCTTGTGGGTCACTTATTGTGTATGCTGGATAAGTGACAAGAATTACTTTTCCTACTGTAGCACTAGCTCAGTGGCTTGGGAACTCTGGTGCATTCTGATGTTTATGTGTGCAGATCCAGGCCTGTTGTTGCCTGGCAACAGATGTCTCCTTGGTTACAGATAGCCTATCCACCAGGCTACAGTCAGTCTGAAATCAACGCATCTTTAGTTTTCCTCAATAGTTCTCTTTTAAATAAAATACTCTTGAGAAATGGTAATAGTTACAAAGGCTTCTGAATGTATGTAGGGAGCAACGGTGCAGTTTGTTGATAATCAGACAGTATGGTTAATTTGTGTATTGACTGCCCAAAACTAATTTTTACATACATTATTTGTATACTGTTTATATAGACAACTCAGATGAACTATTTCACAATAAACGGTTCAAAACAAAGTTTATGTAGTCAATACATTATATTGTGTGTTTGCACATAATACACCTTTTGCACTGTTTCAGTCTTTTATTTGATCAAAAATATTACATTCCTCATTGCAACCCTTCTTTATCACCTAGATTTTATTTTATCTTGTGCTATTTTGAAACTGGGTAAATAATTCTATGTTTTCTTTCTTTCCTTAAATTCTGAAATACAGAGCGGGGGTGGATACGGTGAGTAGATTTTTACTTGACCTTATTTCTTAATTACATTTTAAACAAATAAGGATCTGGATTGAAACGAAGTAGTAGAGTAGATGTTTAATTGAATACATCTGGTAAACTAAGAGCTTAGTGTTGGAGGGACTTTTTTACTTACTGACAGTTGCTGTGACAACTATATTGTATCATTTACCTTTCAGGCGGAAGAGGGTCATACAGTGATATTGGAGGTCCAGTTGTCTCAACACAAGTCACCATCCCAAAGGATGTAAGTTCTGGTCAGATGTTGACTAGGATAGGTTTAAACTAAACAACAAATGTCACTGTAGACCCACTGCCATTTTTCCTGTTTGACTGGTGTGTAGTTGGCTGGCTCCATCATTGGTAAAGGTGGCCAGAGAATCAAACAAATCCGCCATGAGTCTGGGGCATCGATCAAGATTGATGAACCACTAGAGGGCTCTGAGGACCGCATTATCACCATCACAGGAACACAAGACCAGATCCAGAACGCCCAATACCTGCTGCAGAACAGGCATGTTCTCTAGCCCTAAAGTCAAGAGTTCAGTATCAGTTACAAATCTATTTATTTCTACCCATTGGCAATAACAAATAAGCTTCTGGTAACCCAGTGGTGATTTTCTGTTAGGCATGACCAATGACACATTATTTGTCTTTGTCTCATTTCAGTGTCAGACAGTATTCAGGACGGTTCTTCTAAGAAAGTAGAAGAGTGAAGCCATGTTGCCAAACTGTTCTCCATAGAGCCTACATTCCTCTGCTTTGGGTAGATGCAAAACCTTCACTTATTACTAGGACTGTAAATGTCATTTTATCAAAGGGTTTTTTGAAATGCTGAGGTAATAAAAAGCAAGTGAAAAACATTTTTATTCAATGAAGCTGTTACTTTTCAACAAACTATTGTAATGTAATTGGAAAACACTTATTTGTGATTACTTTGGCCTTTATACCCTTTACATAAACTGTTTTCTATTTTACTTTCAGTACAGCATGCTGAATGTAATGTTTGTTAGGTTCTGCTGTGTTTTCACAGTGTGTTTTTGTTTGAAGCACTGAATGTCTTGAATGTTTTTTTTTTTTTTAAAAAGTCGAGCACTTTTTGTAAGATTGTCTTTTTTTTGGATGAACACAAATGACAACAGTAAATAATATTTTTTGCATTAATGTAACTAAAGGGACTTTCAGTTGTCATGTTTATACCTTGAACGTGACTTGCCAAATAAGGCTTGATTTAAAGTGGTGTGGCTTGGTGTAAGGAGTTGTTTAGGTGTGGACTTGCCGCTGTCTATAGCCCCTTCAGTGAAAGTAAAAAAAATAAAGTCAATAGTAAATAAAATCATAATTGTTTTCTCATGAACTGTAATTTCGAGGTTCTGTATTTATTTATCCTTTTCTGCAGCCCAAGCCACACAGTAGTGTGTCTGCGCAGCCTACGCTTGTCTGTTTATACCCGGAAATGTGTTCCCATAATGTAATAATAAGAGCCCATGTGGTTTCCCATTAGCGCGCAGCCTTGGTCACATGCTCCGCTTTTTCTTTTACTTTTACTCTGTGGGACGTGGCCAGGAGCAGTGTGGATATCTGGGGATAACACAAAAGGCGGGTTAAGGATATCCTTTTTTTGCCGATGGTACTAAATAGTTATTAATTGGTCGCGATGCCAGGCTGTTATCACGCACAAGACGGCCCACCACGCCCTGAGAGCAGCTAAAGAGTGAAGACCGAAGAGCTGAAAAGCTGTCTGTTTGTTGCTAAAAGTTAATTTCCTGTGTCCTGAACGAGGTAAAACATGTAGCAGAGTTTGCGTTTCTTTCATGCATCAAAGTAGCCTATTGATTCAAACTAACGCAGTTGAGAGATTAGCGAGACTTTGGTGCAACTCTTCGTGTTTGTGTCCCAGTCATTATCAGGAATAATGACTCAGAGCTGTGTTTGGGCTTGCTGCCTCAGCCCAGAGGCCAAAGAGGCTCGAAGAATCAACGATGAGATAGAGAGGCAACTTCGCCGAGACAAGAAGGATTCTCGTCGGGAATTCAAATTACTTTTGCTTGGTAAAGTCTGAAAACACACTTGTAATCTCTCAATATATAGGCCTATCTAACATTCACCAGTAGCCCAAGTAAAAATCAAACAGTGAGACACCAAGGTATACCGCGTTTTATTCTAGTGCATATGCGTGACACATTGTTGTGATCAAGCTTTACAGAATCCTCAAAGGATATCAAATATGGACTATGGTCCGCTCTGCCTCACTGTAAGAGTCTATTGACCGATGCAGGATGTAACTCAAGTTTATTGTTTATTGGCTGGTCATTTACTTTTCTTTTAACTCCGATCTTTCAAGGTCTGTGTTGTTGAGGAAATTATGCAACACATTTACTTCAGCTTTTCTAAACCCACACTCACGTCTAAAACAAAAGCATCTATAATATCCATTTTTACATCTTAAATCAAAGTTTTGTCTTTGAAGTTTTGTTTTCATTCTGGGAATCATCAATAATGTTACTTTAAAAAATGTGTATTGTGCAAAGTAGCCTACATCGATAGAGTGAATAGGAGTTCCTATTAACATAATATGATAACATAAATCTGTGTGTGCATTACATTGGAGACTAATGTACCGGCTTTATTGATTTCCAGGAACTGGTGAGAGTGGTAAGAGCACTTTTATTAAGCAGATGAGAATCATCCATGGTCGTGGTTATTCTGACGAAGACCGGAGAGGTTTCATCAGGCTTGTCTACCAGAACATTTTCACAGCCATGCAAGCCATGATCCAAGCCATGAATATGCTCCAAATTCCTTACATGTTTGAGGACAATGAGGTACTACACATGTTATTTTACAAAAAATCTATACGTTAATATAGGCCCTTGCTGTTTCTTAGAATCTTATGCACACGTTACTGTCTGCCTGTGCTTCATCATGACAAAGTGCTTCTATGTGTGTTTAGTTTAGCTGTCTTCTAGAAACACAATGATGCACAACAGGCATGTGTAGACAAGTACTCATAATACAGGAAGAGGGGGGCACTGAACACAGTAGAGTCTGGAATTCATTCACACTAACCGCGCTATTCACTGGATAGGGGTGACCTGTAACCAGTCAATGTTTTGGGCAGAAAATATGCCAAGTGGTTATAGTTTAATGGTCATGAATAATATAAGGTGAATATAAGTTCAACTGGATATTACGACAGAGAGTCTGCTGCTCTGCTTTAGGCCTTAAGATTGAGTGTTGTTCTGTTCAATTCAGTGGCCCCCTTTCTTGTCATTGGTAGCACAATTTACCTCATTTTTCTGTACAGTTGTATCTTTATATATTGCAGCAATGTTCACAATGATTTGATTCAAAGATAAAGTAGTTTTCATTGTGTGTTTAGAGATGACTTTTTGATATAAGGAGTCGTTATATAATGAGCTATATCTATTCTCTCAAACTAGACTTGATCAGGTCTTAGACTGGTCCACCTGTCACCAACATCCACGCTGTGTTCAGAGTCACTAAAATGATGGTGAAGTTTCACTCACATGACTAAATCTATTGGCCTGGTGAATACTTCACTGCTGATTAGCTATTTGAGATCACAAGCAAATGAAAGTAGTTGCATGCATTAGAACTGATAATAATAAAAACACATATTATTGCACGTATTATTTGGATGGGGACTTCTGTGTTTGACCTGATATGTCGATGTGTTTCATTTTCCCAGGCCCATTTAAAAGTGGTGAGTGCAGTTGATGTGGAAAAATTTAACACGTTCACAAAGCCTTATGTAGATGCCATAAAGAGCCTGTGGAGTGATCCTGGGATTCAAGAATGCTATAAACGGAAGCGGGAATACCAGATTTCTGACTCTGCTAAATAGTAAGTCACAAGCTTGGCCAACCTAATGTAAATTTAGTTTTGTTAGTGTTTATTTTTTCGCAAATTATGAGAATGCACAATGCTGAAGTTAAGTTCTACTAACCCTGGGGTTGGTGGTTTCAATCCCATTGTCTGGCCCTATTGCCCTGTTAAAGAAAAAAGCCCCACAGAAATATATTTAAGACAACTTTACAAATGAAACTAAAATAATCTAAATTTTGCTATGATTTTTCTTTTTTGAATTCTTTGCGGCTCTGGATGCTAAAATATTCACAGACACATGAGCTAGAGCAATACAACATAATGTATCCATAAACAAAAACTAGGCCTGTGCTGTTGTCCCCAATAGCAAGGTGTATATTTGCGAAACGCCCCCATACGTCTGCCCCATACGTCTGCCCCATACGTCTGCCCCATACGGCTGCCCCATACGGCTGCCCCATAC
>JAVQKC010022322.1:0-44806 GCA_036025475.1 Philypnodon macrostomus | reverse complement strand
TAACAGTTGTAGCAGACGTATGGGGCAGACGTACGGGGCAGACGTACGGGGCAGACGTATGGGGCCGTTTTCGCCGATATACACCTTGCTGTCGGGGACGACAGCACAGGCCTAGTTGATGTATGCACTGATGTTCTCTCACTGCTCTTTAGACTCTGAGGCAATATGATACAGGATAACTTGAGAAAGATGCTCAAGCGTTCAAGCAAGCTAGCTTTTCTTGGAGCAGACAATAAAGCCTAATTGTGAATAATCATTTTTAATTACATTTTCTGAGACAATATAGAAGACAGTGTTTTTAATATTTTGTTGTTAAGGTTCAACAGTAAATGTGCAGCCTTTACAAAACTCCAACAACACACAGCACTAACACCAACACTAACACTAACATGCATAACATAACAACAATAACATGCGTAACACACTCACCTGGCAAAATACCCCGGCTTCCGGTCTATCTTTTCCATCTGGTCAGTGTGCTAAATGTGCATCTGGACCTGCACAGACATGCAAACATTCACTCTCCCAACCCGTGTCCAGGGCAGCAGACACAACTCTGGGGTAATCACCTGTCACGTCTCACACCTTTTACTTGTCCTGTAAAGTAAACATGCATCGGATTAAGATTAGAGTTGGTATCTCCTTCAATAGCACCAGATTAACACTGCTAAAGGCGCATAGCGAAGCTTCGGCTGCTCAAGTGCAGGACGATGAAAGACCATCTCAAATCAGCTGACAATGGCTGCCCAACAGGATGGAACAGACACGGAACATCTGCTACTCTTTTTGCATATGTATCATATTATGTAATAAGGGACCACACAAACGTGTCTCTTTTTTACGATGAAGTGATGCGTATCCGTAGCCACAACAATAACCTCTGTGGTCAAAAGAAACATTACTCCATCCAGTGCTGCGGTTTACGTTATTTACTGACATTCTGGCTTTACTAAAAAATCACAAAAAGGTGCTTGCAAAACGTGCCTTTTACCTAATATGTGCTACATCTTCTCGCGTGTAGCAGTCTGCTCAGTAGTATCAACGATACCTCTTCTCCAGCTCAATGTTCAGATCCCAAAGGCTAAAAAGATTAGCCACTTGTGTAAATCCACGATTGCCACAGTTAAAACGCAGTAAATACACACCGATCAAGGTTCAGTATTTCAGCTGATCTAATGACAGCCTACGTCTCAATATGCTAGCTAGCCACTTTGTTTACAAGACAATAGCCACCTGGTGGTGGTTTTACGCATTTTACTCATGCCTCAGGGGGAGCTCGTCTAAATGAGCCTTTATGTCCCACATTTCTTCGCGACTTGATAAGTAAATGTGAATTTAAAATCGTTTCAAACAAATAAATGGCACCAAATTAGGATAGGAAATCAAGAAATCATCTCAAACCTAAGTGCATCTATATTCCACTCATTTGAACATGAAAGGAGTGAAGCCACTCCCATTATTGCGCCCTCTGGTGGCCTTGGCTTTGTAAAACACTCCAGCCTCGCTCGTTACCATATTGTTTATATATATGTATATTTTACTATATGTTAGTTATTTCATCAATCGGTTAAGTAGTATACACCTACTAGTAAATAATCACCTTGTGTGTTTAACCGCAATGTCTTGGGAGCGGTGCAGGTAGACACTCGGATTGGTTGGTGGCAAGGTCAATCGTAAAAATGAACTATACTATATAACGACTGGTTATCAAAAATAGAAAAGGGAATCCAATAATACACTTAGCTGCCTTAGATATAAGTCTCTTATAGATCAACTCTAGCTCCAGTGCTCCCTGGTGGTCTAGTGGTTAGGATTCGGCGCTCTCACCGCCGCGGCCCGGGTTCGATTCCCGGTCAGGGAACATGTGTTTTTTTCCCCCCTCTACGAAATATTTGGTGGCCACTTTATTAGGTAGACCCTGGATATGTTTTCTCTTTAGTTCTCAATCTGAACTTTGAACAGGTTAGGGTTAGTTCTTTTTAGTTCTCAATCTGAACTTTGAACAGGTTTGACTTGGCTTGGAATATGGCTTGGGTATGGGTAGTGTATTGACTTGCTGCTATTTGATTAGCTGTTTTTTGTGTTATAACTTATAAAGTGGCCAGTGATTGTAGTATTTACATTTTAGCAACCTAACAACAAGCAATAATCTTCTAAACCAAACAGTGACAGAATTTTTGAGATGCATCAACTTAATCTATCACTAGGTGGAGACAGTGTGTTTGCAATAGAATTAAATTGAGCTGAGGCAGAGAGAGTGAGACATAATGTGAAATACTTTTGTTTATCTTTTTATAAATTAAGAAGAACAGTTGTGTAAAGTAGATGTTATTAAGATCTTGGTATATACTAAAAATACACTTCTTTTTATTTCTTCATCTTTTTTTACTTTACCCATCCCATGATGCTGACCTGTTTATAAGATAGAGAGTAAAGTGAGATAATATGTTTGTGGAGCTTTAGTTTCAGACGGCAAACCAGACACCACTGCAGTAGGCCCTGTGATTGGACAACACTAGTTAACCAGTTCCTGCCTGACTGTGTATCTTGGCCGTTATTTTGACAGGCACTATCA
Source organism: Philypnodon macrostomus (assembly GCA_036025475.1). Classification (NCBI taxonomy): domain Eukaryota; kingdom Metazoa; phylum Chordata; class Actinopteri; order Gobiiformes; family Eleotridae; genus Philypnodon; species Philypnodon macrostomus. The sequence goes on along the minus strand of JAVQKC010022322.1, from coordinate 42,231 downwards.
ATGTGAGAGGAGAGATAACTTGTCTTAGGGATCGACATGGCGCCGGTGTGTCCCTTCTCTGGCCTGTGCAGACTTTCACCAACACCTTCACATTCTCCCTATACCCTGGGCCGCTGCAGCAAAGCATTATGGGGCACGAACTCACAGCTGGGCTCTGGACATGCTCCAGTCTGCCCCACATCCTTTGGACAGCAGCTTGCACACCATTTTTACTCCTACATAGCCCTAAACATAGTAGTTTGCATTTCTTTTCCAAGTAGCATTCTCAGAGGCAGAGGAGCCATGGTTTACAACATTTAATAAAACCAAAAAGATGAGTTATTGTAAACGTTGCCTCTTGGGTAATATCTTCAAGATGGGGTTTTCAGCTAAAGCTACTGTGCATTGTATGACCCTGGCTTCCTTGTCAAGGAAGATCTGGATACAGCTTAATTTGAGACTGTAATAATAGATTTTTATGGGACTGTCCAGCCAGGAGCCACAGAAAGTCTTATGGCTTTACAATATAGTATTTAAAGATTCCAACCAAGTACAGTACAAGTCCTTGTTTAGTTTTCTTCAGTGTTATTGGTCTGTTGACAAAATAAAGCAACTATCTTATTTTTATTTTATCAAATAACTGTTAAAGTCATAGAGCTCTGACCTACAGCAGGCCTTGAAGAGATTTGAAATCATTTCGTTCAGACGTCACACAAACATCAAGCTTAGACTACATCATCTGATAATGTTCAAGTACACCATGAAAGCAAGACCTCTCAAAACCTAAACAATGAAGACTTATGTCACACAAATGATACGTGACTGGAGGAGTTGTTTGTGGTCTGTAATGTAATTCCATCCAGTTTTGTTTTCATATTTTCACATTCTATCAGTCAATTTGGTCCATATGTAATGTTGTTTATGTCCTAATATTTCATGTTTACATAGGTAAGCACAGGGTGATAATGTCTTATAATGATAACTGTTGTCTCTGTCATTTACTCTTTTAGCTCTATATTTATTTGTATTTATTTAATAAAGAAAATAATGAAAATATTTTTTTTTACTTTCTAGATTTCCACAACAAATCATCTGTCTGAGTCCTAGCATGCAGTTATTTGCATATTAATTGGGCATAAGTTTACTTTATTTGACATAGCCCTTAACTACATTGTATCTACCTCATTAAGTACAAGGTAATACACTGTATAACAAACTGTAATAACATGTAACTACATTGTACACACAGAATGGTTGAGGTTAGGGTTGGGGTTAGGTACAAGGTTACATGTTATTACAGTTTATTACGGTGTATTTCATTGTACTTAATGAGGTAGATACAATGTAGTTAAGGGCGATAAAGTGTAAAGAATAAAGTGTTACCCAGGATATACTTGTTTGGGCTTGGGACCGGCACAAAGAGTAAAGTAATAGTGGTTTTCAATTTGTTTAATCTCACATGGTCTGGTAATGTTAATGTATGTTATTCTAAGTTCATTGTAGAAATTTTCAATAAAAAAGTGCAAGTGGTTTCTGTGTTTTTTAAGTTAGGTCCATGCATCAGGGTGGTCTAGACTCTACATTAACGTAATGACCACCTACTGGGTTACCATAAGGTTAATGACCCCTTAAACATACATACACAAACACAAGCTCCCAGGGCAGCAAAGTTGACTGAAGTGGCTATATACTGTATACCATCCAGAGCCACTTCTCCTCAACTCTGTCAATCTGCACAGTCAGCTGAGCCACTGCAGCTCATGAACTTTGACCCCAGGGACTGAGTGGCAGACGAGAGGTTATCAGCACCAAAGGTTTGAGTTCTTAAACTTTAATGGTCAACACGGCACAGGAGCAACAAGGCAGAAATGGTCTAATTATTGTTGGTTATACACAGCAGGTGGATAGTGTTTAGAACAATAGGCTATAATTAAAGCACAAATTGTGTCAACGTCTCTATGTCAGCTTTAAGTTATACAAAATATTTTTCTAATTTTTATCTTTTTATTTGTGCTTTTTCAATGTTTTAAAGACCTCATTATTTTTTTGGCATGTTCAAACAGTTACTCAACGCTAGAGAAGTTTTTTCAGTTGCTACTATTTGATCAACTATTTGGATTGACTTTTTAGTACACATTTTCTATAGATTTCTGGTTATTATATTATATACATGTACAGACTGCCTTTCATCAGTGTTTTTGGTCATGTGACTGCAGTAAGGGCGCAAACAGAGCACAGTTGTTTACCCTGCTTATCAGAGGTGTTGTAACAAGTAGAAGAACACACAGGCTGATCCCAACACACATGTTTAAACCTCACCTGCAAAATACAAATACCTCTAACAACACTTTAGGATCTATGCTATTTTCACTATAGGCTCTCCATAGAATTGGGTCTTTCTAATACATTTACAGATATAAAAAGCCAGCTAACATTGCCAATAAATCTCCTAAAGCAGTCCTTAACTCTCCTCTGATCACATCTGCCATTTAAGAGGCTGTATGACATGAAAAACTACAGTTATGGTACATCACATAAGGTACAACTATGGGTCACATCAACCACCACCAATAAATAACAGCTGTAAATACCTTTATGAATTATGCCCACGTCGGCCCATTTATGATTGTGAGACAGGCTTGAGTAAACTGTTTCTGTATACGGTAAAGGTAGTATTTCGAAAGACTGCAAGCGCATGCCTTTTGATGTCTTAGTCTCTCACACTCAAAGACTCTAGTTAGCCCAAGCCAGCGCCACATCGGTCCATCATCACAGATATGGGTTTGTGGTTAGATAGCAGGTCTGGCGGTGCACAAGACATTTTGTCCACTCTGTCATGTTTACTTATAATGATAAGCTTTGATGGATTCTCTGCAAGCTATAGACGCCACGTTGCACACAGCATGCAACTTACACATATGAGATTATGCACACATACACACATGCAAAATATTTGAAAGACACAAACTATGTTGAAGCATTTAAATCTATGTCAAGAAAATGATATGGTTTATCAGAAAATTATACCAAAATGGCACCTAAACCATTTTACAGAAAAGATGATCATAGAATCGAGGTAAACCTGCACATAATGAATTAATTATTGTGTTATAGACAGAACCATTATGTGAAGAACTTGGTCAGAGATTTGTCGACATCAGAGCCAGCTAATGAGGAGATATTTTTGAGAAATACATACATTTTAAACTATACACTATTAAAAGTGTATTTATTGTACTTTGCTTTTTCCCATGACTAAGTAAATAAACTTTTGGAAGTGCACATTATCATTATCATTAAGATTAATCAAGAATTGTGATGCTACGATCTGTTTTGCAGCCTGTCCAATGTTAGCCCGGGGTTGGTTTACTTTAGCCTGGCTTTGGTCCAGACTTCTGACGAGCCCATTACGACTTCTTCGGCCAATTAAAGAGAGTAATGAGAGCAGTCGTTTGTCAACTCACTGAGGAGGAGCAGTGATAGTCTGAGCAAGATCTGTCAGCTGTGTGCGCCCCTGGTTAAAGAGACAGTGGAAAAAAAACTATTGTCAACCGCCATTTTGTGCCAGAAATGACCATAATTACAATGAATATAAATATTTAAGTAGATTATCATACTAATGCTTATAGGTTCAAAATAACTTGTGCGTATGTAGTTAATTTTAAGCATGTAATATAGGGCTGCACGATTTTGAAAAAATATCTAATTGTGATTTTTATGAGAAATATGGCAATATTGTTTTTTAAAATCAAGATTCAGTTCGTGGGCCATTTCAAACCTGTCTGGAACTTTCACACTTCCTTTCAGAACATGTTTGTAGGAGTTAAACCCACAAGCTAAGCAGGTTTTTTACATATATTTTGTTTTGTGAAGAGTATATTTTATTGCGTAAAAATCGCATCCTTTGCAATTTGCGAATTGGTGACCATTCAAATTTCAATTTGATTACGATTAATTGATCAGCCCTAATGTAATGTATAGATTAATACTGCATTATTGTTAAAAGCAGATAAAAGCTGATGGGGAATCTATTGTTAAATTAACTTTGATAATTATCCATAATAGTTTATATATATTACGTTATTACATTATTAATACATTTGTATTTTATTTTTTTTTCATAATTTTTTTTTCTTCAAATCTATCTCACTCATTTCAAGCCAAGGACACCAGTAAAATTCCAGGAGAGTGTGTGTTCAACAGAGAAAGTGAGAAAACCACAACTATGCACCATAGAAGTGACAAGGGCCTCTTTCTTTCACTGAATTGTACCTCTCACCCCTCTGCTGGCTCTGTCAAGGCCACTCTTTTCTTCCTCCTGCTTTGGATGTTGAGGAGGTCAAAGTGAGCAGCAGCACTACACACACACACACACACACACACACACACACACACACACACACACACACTCGAACAAACACATTTCTGAGAGCGACTGCAACCGCTACAAATCTTCTGCGTCTTATCGAGGACAACTCACTGATAAGTGCGTCTCCACTCCCCATCCGACAAATCCATCTTCCAAAACATCTGACACAAACTTAGCACCAAGTGGGAATTATATTAGGCCTAACTGGCAGATTGATGGTCCTATTCACTCCCATTACTGCACATGAGGCAAACCAGTATTAAAAAACAAAATGGTTGATGGTTTGACAGATATATATAGATGTCATGTATAGAGATAATTAACAAGGTTTAGATGACATGGACTGGATGTGTGTGTGGTTGCATGCTTTGGGAGTGCTGCACCTGCAACTAATGATGTGAAATGTGCCAACTTCACTTACTCCCTTCAGTCTAGCCTTGCACTTGGTGACCTGTACCAGCACAGTCTATCCACCAATCTTTAATGTGGTGTCTGTGGTGATGAATAGTATGAAATCAATCAATCAGTCAGTCTCGAATCAGATAAAACCCTCAAAGTTCACATTACCTTTGCTGTCTTTCAGCAAAATCTCTGTAACATTGTCCTAATTGTTTGTTTCAGTGAAGTGTTTGCTATTCATTAATCTGGTACAAACATCTCTGCCACTGTGCTTAATGTAATTGTACGCTGTCCTAATAAACCAATAAAAAAATTAATTAATTAATTAACTTTTACCCCAAAACAGGTTTATGCAAAATTATAAAAATATACAAAACAAATACACTCATGATTTCAAAGGCCTTGATAGATTTTCTTTATCACTAGATTTCAGAGATCACTAGACATTTGCCAAAAAAGCCTGTCTAAAAATCTAGATGCAAAATTCAATTCAGCAAAAATTTCTCACTTGAACTAAATAAATAAATATCAATCTGCCATTTTTAACCATGTGATAGTTAGGACAATGCTTTTACCTGAAGATGAATGCGTAAAAGTGCTAAATGGTGACTATTGGACAGAAGTAAGATAAGAAATACTGAGTGCAGATAAAGGTATATATGGCTTGAAGAAAAAGTAACATCTGGGGAGCCTTATGAATCCCAATTTATCAGTGAATGAATTGATATCTTAGCAGTGTGCATTACATCTATCTTAATAATTTCATCCTCACCTCTTTGGCGGGTGTTTTTGTCGGTGTGCATGTGGTGGACGTGCAAGGCCATCAGGTCGAGGTGGGCTGGGTCCACGATTCCCACAGCCTGCGTGGAGGCAGCCTCAGCAGCGCTATCTGCCTCCGTCTCCGGCCCCCCAGCTCCGGCGGGCCCCCTGACGTCAGCCCGGGCCTGATAACGGGTTCCAGCGAGGCCTGTGGATGGAGCAGAAGGGGGGTCAGAGATGGAGGGATGGGGAGGGAAAGGGGTTATACTAACAGCCCACAGTCGGATAAGGGCCTGAGACAGATAAGAGGGAGCAGAGTGTGGAGCCTCTTTTGTTTTCCACTGCTGCTGTCTGTCTGGTGGCATCTCCTCTGCATCCTCTGTGTCTTCTGTCCTGCGTCTTTAATCCGTCTGCTCCTCGTCTACATGTCAAAAACAGCATTATTCCTGTTCTTATCAGATATTTGTTCTGTAGTAGCGTTATGCACAATTTTTTGGGGAATAAATCAAAACATTTATGGTTATCGGAATATACGAAAGAGCAATATCAATACACCCCAAAGATCTTCTATCTGACAGAAAACACTCAAAATAATTGCCTGATCCAATAAAAATAAAATTGTGTTGTGGGCAATAGCAATTACTGGGAAGATTTATTCAGTGCTCAATTTAATCTTGGTTTGGTGCTGGTTTAGTTTGGCCTTTCGATTTTGATTTACAATACTTCTAACTCCAGTGTTCACTCATTCATACATTTTGCTTACATTTCTATGTGAAACAGAATAGTGAAACATCATCACCAGGTATAGTTTTTGCCTTAATGAGAACCATGAGCAAGATAAGCTATTTTGCACATTTTATCCCAATCCTGACTCCTCTTTCACCCCGTTATTTGAACTCTCCCTGAACTCTTAATGAAGCATCTATTGTTGTGATGATGTCAGCTCACCTTTACCTAACCCTTATCTTACCCCTCCAGGTACAAACAAGCAGCGACCATATCCCACTTCTACTAAGCCTTATGTATCAGTTTATTAAACCCTGACTCTGCATGTCTGTTGACCAGTTCCTATTTGTTAGCTGGCGGACTTTGGCCAATGCTTATCACAGGGAGAGGTCCTGGGATCCCTTAGTCTTCATCGCTAAAAATATACCAGCCATAGCTCACTGTGCATTTTTGGTGTCATGGGGCACCCTGCTATGATTTCTATAGTATTGGTTTACATGCACTAAAAATTAATGCAGTTATAATCCACTTCCAAACCAGATCTAAATGAAGACAAAATCAGGACTAAAAACCTGGGTTTAACGTCTTATACCCAGGCTTTTAGTCTTTGGTTAGACTTGGTTTGGAACTGGATTATAACTGGTTAAGACCTTATACCGAGGCCTTTAGTTTTTGTTTAGACCTGGTTTGGAACTGGATTATAACTGGATTTATTAAGTTTAAAAAAATATATAGTTGCCATTCAAGTAAGCATCACACAGTAGTGGAATTTTATTAGCATACAAGCATCAATCAAATATTTAAATGTGTGTGAATGAGGTTAAGTTAAGTTTTTCTTGGTAATTGGATTCTTATCATGGTCTTTTTTGGAGTGTTTGGTGATATGTTTGTGGAACTCTTCAAACGGTGTGAATTTAGCGATTACCTTTGAGACAAACTTGTAAGTAAAGAGTTAATCATTTATTCAAAAACAGGTTAATGATGTGAGTGTGCTGAAGCCCAGGTGAGGTCCTGCTGTGTCTATCCACAGTGACTCTCTGACCTTACCTGGTCAAACACACCTAATCCTCAAGAATAACACGCTGATACTTTAGAAAAACACATAAAACGCCTGTTAATCTGTAGAAATTAGAATGAGAAAGTGGCTTCAATACAATTAAATCAATGCATATATTCTATAAATGAATAAAAGTGATAAATAAATAAGCCTAATTATACTTTTTATCATTTTTTGTGTCTTTTGACTTGCTGTCTGGGGCCAGGGAATTAATAATTTGAGAGATCACTAGACTAGACTAGATAGAATGAAGGTTGACTTGCTTGTTTACAGACAAATTTACTGACTGAATTGACTAGATTGAAGATAAAACCTGAATGACTGTCAACAATAATTGTCCCAACGCTCATGATGAAACTTACATTGTCAATAGTCGGGAGCCCATTGATTAGCACTGTTTCATCACCTTCTTGATCAGACCTTCAGTGATGAATCTGATGAGATAAAACCCCAAAACCAACGAGGTCAGCGGTTAAGATGAAAGACATGTCTGCTTTCTGCTAACTTTGCAAACCCACGCACTCCATGAAGAATACCCAGGCTCTGAGTAAAAGACATATGTTGTGTTTGTCTGGACCATATCGGCAGGGTCTTCTGGCTCAAGGGTTTTCCTGCTTCTCCATTTGAAGTCTTCTTCCTGGAGCCATGAGTCTACGAGAGTCATGCAGCCTACATGTGTGTGGATGTGGTCATCATTGGCTTGTGTGTGTGTGTACTAAGGAAGAGGGGCCAAAGTAAGTCCACGACCCCAAATGATTGAGTTTTTGCCCCAGCCAAGACGGGGACAGTTTTCCTGGTGCCTTCTGGTGCTTATGACGCATGGACCCCACCTTCTCCAGCATCTCTGTCATGTCAATCCAATAACACCTCTTTAGTCACACTGACAGCAGGAGACACACTAACGCAAACAAATAAAAAAACAAGGGAACATAAATCCAATGCAATCTTTACAATTAAAAAGCCTGTATTTTCAATTGTACTTTTTACATCTGAACCATATTTTTTCACCCAACAGACAATATATTTTTTCATGAATTTTACCAAAGAGTACTGGTCACCATCACTGTTTTAAGAATATTTAGTATCCATGTAGGGCTCCCTATCATTTTCTCATTGTTAAAGACACACTTTTCTCATAGACTCTGTTCAGTGTTTTCTGTCAATGAGGTGCAAAGAGATAAATAAAAACACAACATGATATCGTAGGTAAACCTTTCAGTGAGGCTGCATAATATTAAAAATATATATATATATATTATTATTATTATTATAATATATTATTTTGAATATTGCAATAATACTATGACTGGCAGTATTCTGAATACACATCGAGGCTATATTACCTACAATTCAATTCTCATAAAAAGACACTCTGAAGTCAAAATGTGGTCAAACTGACTAAACCAGGTCTCAAGCCAGGTACAAAACTGTCAGTGGAATTCCATTATACTTTTGTAAAACATTTAGTTACTTGTCATAAAGATGTTATTTTTGCTAATTGAAGGATATTTAACTTATTAAAAGTCTAAATTGTCCTTTACATAATTATCTCTGAGAAGTATGAGACGTCTACTGACTGAACCTCTAGACATCCAGTTGGGCCATAAAAGCATTAATCATTTGTTCCATTTCATGCACATACAGTATATTCTACAGGTCCACGCCTTAATATTAGCAGGCCAATGCTACCTCTGTTATCAGCCCAGTTACACATTGATGACAGTTCCCCATTTCTATAAGGGGTATATTGCTCTATTTGCCTGTGAATGGCTGAAGATACATCTTAAAGGATAAATGCCATAAATTAAAATTAGTTAGGCTGACAGATTTTCTCAAAACAAAGGGAGATGCAGGTGTTTCTGCTACATTTGCTACAGTGAGCTTGTTTGGCAGCCTGCCATTTAAGTATCACATAATTCAGTGCACCCATGTCAGTGGGAAGTGGCCACACAATGAAATGGCCTCTTGTGTTTACGTTCAATGGTGTTGATGGCAGGTAATATAAATCCGTCCTCATGAGGACAACCACCGCTACACATATCTGACTTCAGATGCTCCTGTTCAGAACAATTTCACTTTTGTCACAATTAAAAATCTAAATGATTACCTCCAGGGATTATATTGATATGTATATTGTAATAAATGTTATATTTTGTATTAGTCAGATTATTTATAGTTATTTATATAATACTATTGTATTAATATTGTATAATTGGGTTGAAAATGACAAACTTTTAAATGTAAAAGGCAGCTGAGGTCATCTATTTTACAACAATCAGACACAATCAGAGGCAGTCATGTGATTTTGACTTGGGAGAGAGAGGGCTGGATGATATCAGTTGGGACCTTGATCACTGTCTCACTCCTCTTTCTACTCCTCTGGTGCCTCTTCTGCTCTCTCTCTGTCTCTCTCTCGGTTTACTTTTTCTCTTCAAGTTTGTTTTTATTATACTCAAAACAGGACCCCAGAGGAACATTTTGTGGATTTTATTGCATTTTTACAGTTTTTTTTCAATAAATTATTTTCTGCGGCGCTGTGCGTAAAGTGCATCAGTTCTTTGTATTACCACGGATGTCCAGACTCCAGGAGATATGTACCAGGGTATAATGACAACTAACCACGGGGCCCCTTCGTATGAGGCTGGGTTTCTGCACAATGCTTCAGCGGGTACCTCTCCGGTATACGTGCCCACCACCCGAGTAGTCACCCCCATGATCCCTGCGCTGCCTTACCTCCAGTCGACCGGTGCGTCCCAGCAGAGCAGCCCGGTGTCCAGTCACGCCTGGGCGCAAGAGTCCGTGCCCTCCTCGTACAACCACTCCCCGGTGTCTCCTCGCTTCAGCTTCTCCACCAGTCCGCCTCTGTCCTCAGGCATGGCCTCGGTCCGGGAGACGGCCTCTTACTCCAGCCCGCTCAACATCTCCGCCAACGGGAGGGACCACTACGGAGCCCGAGGCCTCAGCGGCTCGTACCACAGTCCGTACCCCACATACATGAGCCACAACGTGGGAGGAACGTGGACAGGATCTCCCTATGACAGTTCTGTCCTCCACGGCCTGCAGCCCGGGGGCCCTCCGGGGACCACACGGCACCCTAACATAGGTGAGAAATATTAGCTCGTAGAAGGGAACAAACTACTAGCAAACATTTAGCATAAAAGCTAATATTTTAGAGTTGCTTTATTTGTAATACTTAGCTCTGTGTGTAGCCTACTGCAGCTCGCGGGAATTAAACTTTTTCTGGGCTGAGACAACTTATCACCGGGCGGTCAAAACCTGATAGCAGTTGATTAAAAAACGATTAACCTGCATGGAGCCAATTTAACTTAAATAAACAAGTCCAAGATTCAGTCAATGTAAACCAAAAGTGGAAACACATTATCTACTGGTCAGGGCCCAGGTTGACTTGTCTAATTTTATCACGTGCCATAGCTAGTTTTTTTCTATGAAATCATTATCGTATCGTATTTGTTTTATAGATTTAACATATAGTCCTGCACCACAAACAATTCCTTCCATTTTGTTTAAACACACAACATGTATACGTACCCAGCTCCGCAGTTTCAGCGCCCTTGATTTTCTGTCAGCGATTAAAAATGATGGATGCTGTTGCCAAAATGCACAAAATCAAAGAGACCGTTTAACATTGTTCAAATATATATATATTTATATTTGTTGATTGTGTGTGTGTAAAACAAAGCATTGGATAAGATACAGATGTCGGCGCTTTATTTTCGCTTTCCTCTCGTCCCCTTATTTTCTGCAAAACATCTATTTTATAACTTTTATATAGCCTAACATAGGTTTATTTATATATCCTAACAGGTTTATTTATATAGCCTACTATAGCTTTTAAACCCTTTGTTATCAGCTATTTCCATTATTATGCACAAATTAATTGTACACTCCATAAAGATACATTTATTTTTATAGCTCAAATTAGAACCTATATCAATTATTTTACTTAATGTTAATGAGTTAAAAATATTTTATCAACAGAAATATTTTTAGTAGCATTTTGTTTTTCTTCAATAATTTTTTGTTTCTGAGAATAAGTGTGTGAAGTTTGGTCAGATCATTCTGGAAATGGTCCTTCAGCTGAAGCTGGGGCTGTACTCTGGACCATAGAGAAAGATTTCACAACACATTGATACACACTGATTTTGCTTACGTTGTCAATTGTCCTATTGGCTGACACTTGGTTACATTATTTTATGTCCATTGACTCCTCAGTTTATCGTTGGTTTAATGTATAGAAGACTTTTCATCTATTTATTTTTAAATTGACTTGATTCTCATGACGTAACATTTTCTTGCTGTGCAAAAATGGAGATTAATTTCACAGAATGTCAATCACAATATCACAGTAAGTCAAATGGACCTATTCTACTGAATTGATCAAATATAGTTACATATCTCTTTTTGTTTAATTCATAAGAACATTATAATATGATTGAGTTGGAATCACTGATCCTCTGTGTAACAGTGTGCGTTTGGCAGAAAAAATATATATAGCTTTATTACTAACATGTTTTGGTTGTATTGTATTGTATTTGTATTGTTTTTATTATAGCAAATATTATGAACAGGAAATTAAATATAATCATACCAGATCTATATAATATTGCATCGAAAACTGAATTGATCATAGACTAAGATAAAATTAGTATTTTTTAAATATTGAATTAATAATTAAAGGAAATAAGTCTATATGTAACTTTGCCGTGTTATATATTTGGTGGTATACATTTTTAACCAATAGTCTATCACAACTTAATAAGCATTATAGACATAAGCCACAAAAAATCAGCAGGATTTTGAACACATATCGACACAATTATAATATCTGAAGATGTTTGTCACCGGTTTGGAATCAGTCCATAATAGTTTCATTTGTCACCCACCATTGTCCTAAAGCCTCACTGTGAGTGTTCTCTGATAAAAGACTCATATCAACATTTGTGCATCGGAAAAAACACGCCTTGATTTCGATAGATGTCTCGGAAATCGCAGGATGTCTTTTGTGTATTGTCTTGTGTTGCTACGTTGTGTTGGCTACAATAACCTCCTCAAGGTTAGCTCGCCCTAAGGCTTTGCTCTGCTCTCAGCCTTGGACAAGGCCTGCATATGTATCTACATTCACAGCCATGTGGAGGCCAGATTTATACATTACGCCACACAGTGAAACTTAATCTGATGATATATATAAGTTATTGTAGTATTTTCCAGCAGATGTTATATAGAAACCTCTTGTAACAAAATGCCAAGATGTCACTCCCACACTGCAGCCCGAGGTCCACTTCTCACAAAACACTGAGTGCTTCTAGGGACAGCCTCTATTGTGCTATTGATAAGTCAATGTAGATTATAATAACCAGATATGATGTCAATGAAGGATGTGTATATTATGTGGATATCATGGAGCTCTATTCTGTTTATATTTCTAGACCAACTCTTTATCAAATCCATGATAAGAAGGGATTCCAAACTGTTATTGGTGTGTTGAGTTTGTCGGGGCACACCTATACTGGTGGGGCAGCACCACAAAAATTAGGGACAATTTAGTATTATGTGTACAACAGGATCTACATAGTTTATCTCAGTACAATGTGCACAAGATCATTTCCACAATTAAAATATATATATATATATATATACATTAAATGTTAATTTCTTTCAGACCTTTTTGACGACTTTGCGGAGGGACGTGAGTGTGTGAACTGTGGGGCAATGTCTACCCCCCTTTGGAGGCGGGATGGTACTGGCCATTACTTGTGTAATGCATGTGGACTGTACCACAAGATGAATGGCATCAACAGACCTCTTATTAAACCTCAACGACGACTGGTGGGTGACAATCATAGGGTTTTGTGTTGCCTTGGTCTTTCTTTTGAAGTTATTTCTAAATAATTTATCTCTCATGTGCAGTCCGCCTCAAGAAGAGTAGGACTATCCTGCACCAACTGTCACACAAGCACCACCACACTGTGGCGACGAAATGCTGAAGGAGAACCAGTCTGCAACGCCTGTGGGCTGTACATGAAACTCCACGGGGTAAGCGGTAGAAGTATGAGTGTATCAGTATCAGTCACCAACACAACCAACTAATACTGTTTTATCGCTTTATCCCAAAAGGTCCCACGACCTCTGGCAATGAAAAAAGAAGGGATCCAGACCCGCAAACGCAAACCCAAAAATGTAAATAAGTGTGGTGAGTACAGTAGTCATTAAGACATTTTAATGTCCTAATATTGTTTATATAATAACAGTTGTATGTAATATATGTATGTTTTAATCTATCCACTACAGGAACATCTGGCAGTGATGGGAGCACATTGACCCCGAGCAGCACTCCACGAGCACCGGCCTCATCCTCAGAGGAGCCTCGGTTGATAAAGACAGAGCCTGAGACACACAGCCTTTACGCACACCATGGCAGCACACATGCACAGGTATAGCCACCTCTGACTCACACAGGCCAGGAAACGCATCTTTCGGCATTTGTCATTAAATATGTATGTTTTATTTCAGATTTCAGCACTGCCGGCTTATATGACAACACAAGGAGGTGCCATACCTCTCAAAATGTCCCCCGGGAGCCACGGTGGATCTGCCAGCTCCAAGTCTGAACCCTGGAATAACCTAATCCTGGCTTAGATGAACTAGACTCTTTTATACATTCAAAGACAGGACTAATAAGAGACTGACTGCTGCTCTGAGTTCAAGCCCTGTCAGTGCCTTGTCCAAACATTCTGAGATAGAAACACGGGAGCTGCAATAAAGGGGAGATGCACAAATGTTGCATTCACATTGTAAAAAAAGAAAGCATTAAATAATGTACCCTCAAACAACTACATCCTTGGAAAATAAACCCATGCATTGTCAACACAGAAATCAATACCAGCTTAAGTTAACAAATATTAGTTTTTGTGTTTATGATGAAATATTGTTGAAACACAATTCACAAATCAGTGCAATAGAAAACTTTTATATCCTGAGTTGTTTTTTATGAGTTTGACATTAATTTGTTAAACACAAAACTACCTATGCAGCAGTCAAGTGGCACATGAGAAAATAAAGTGGATGTAGCTCCCCCTGCTGACAGAACTGCACCTGCAGAAAGCGCTAACCTCAGGAGCTATGTGTTATAGGGCTCCTAACATGTAACACTGGTGGTTTATGCTGTCAGTATTATTGATAAACAGCCCAAAGCACAGTATATTCAAACAGTCATCTTTTAATTTGAAGTGTTTTTATGAAGTAAATATTAGGATATTACGTATTAGTCATATTTTGTTTGACACCTGTTAAAAGACAATTGTTATTTAGTGTTGCTAGGCCTGCTAAATATAATGCGATTTATGTATAAGCGCCACTCCAATATATATGTTGTCTCATACACTATTTGAGTTATATTAGGTATGCACATAAAAGATGTCAGATGTAAATGTCAGTGTGCAACATGCAAAACTTTTGTGTGCACCCTCCAAGGAAACCAATAAAGATAAAGCATTTCAAATGTTAATATTGGACCTCAGGTTTTTTGTGCAGTTTTTATTCTTGCACCACATGCACATTTGTGTTGCTACTTTCTTCAGTAAAATGAATTCTTCCAATCTGCAAATAGGACTCGGTAATCTTTTCAAAATTGTGGATAAAAAGATGATTGGTGCATTTGTTGAAGTCTTCAGTCAATGTCTCCCTGATGAATTCTGTGTATTTCTCCTGTACCATCTCCCTCCAACACTGATGGAATACAAGCCTTATTTGATCTCGTATGTCTTCAGTTATTTCTGATTTAAATGGATAATCCAGTGAAAAGGCTTGTCCTCTTTGTAAATACTGCTCAAAGCTCAAGTGTTTCTCTGACAGTAGACACTGCGCCGCTTCAGTTATATCATTTATTTCTTGTGCTAAAAACGTATTATCTGTTAAGTTTTCTGAAATACTTGGCATTCCTTTGAGATACCTCTTCCACTCCAGTCCGTGCAATGACAAAGTAAATCTTAGAGGCCCGGAGATTAGTAGGCGCTTGACAAGTGAATAAATATTTTTACATAATTGACTTACTATACTGATCTGGTTTTGAATTTTTGTAACATATTCCTCATAATTTTCACTTTGTTCCACAGCTTCAACCTGACTATAGGTGACCACCCTAAAAACAGTCTCTTTGGTCCCCTTAAAACCCCAGCACCTTTGATATCCGACATGAGTTTTGACTTTGAATTTCAACCACCACTCTTCCGACTTTTGGACCAACTTAAGCATACATGGTTCAACATTTCTCGCCAAGCACGGACTGTTCATAGTAAAAACATACACCTTCCAGTCTTGGGACGTCCCATTTGACTCCAGCAGTTCTTGGGTTTGCCTAATAATGGTGTCCTCGCTGTGCACCCCCTTGCTGTAGTTCGGATAGTAGGGTCCGTACATGATAACTTCCTCCAGTTTCTCAATAACAGCCCACGAATGTTGCTTATCTTCTGCACCGCATTCCTCTGTGATATCATGGTGAAACTCCAGGAACTTTTTGTTGACCATGTCGTTGAGAAAAATGTCCTCAATGGTTTGTCTGGTTTGGAGATAATGTAGGACTTTCTTTGCAGTGCTTTGTGTGTCAGCCCAGAATGAAATCAGCTGAGAAAGGGTTCCAGCATCATTTAAGGGTTTTCTGTTAGTCCTAATGCACGAGTTAGGAAGGTTTGGGTCACTGCAGCTTGTCCTATAACACAAAAAACAGGTGCAGTTGAGGTGGGGTCTGTCAGCAACTAGAAGTATCAAGTGGGTTACAACCTAGACGAGCCACAGAGCTGACGTAAAGACATACTCTGACAGACAGCCATTCACGCTTTCTTGCATTCATTTAAGTAATTTATAGCCACCAATTCTGCGTTCTGGGTTAAATCCTCAATGGAGTCTGTATGTGCTCTCTGTGTTCTTGTGGGCTCTCTGCAACACCTTCCACCACCCAAAAACAAGGAGAATTCTGAGTTCTGGGATAAAATCCTCAATGAAGTCTGCGTGTGCTCTCTGTGTCTGTGTTATTGTGGGCTCTCTGTGACACCTTCCACCACCCAAAAACAAGGAGAACTCTGAGTTCTGGGTTAAATCCTCAATGGAGTCTGCGTGTGCTCTCTGTGTTATTGTGGGCTCTTTGAGACTCCTTCCACCACCCAAAAACAAGGAATGGTGACTATAAATTTGCGATAATAAACTAATGTGGGAGTGAATGGCTGTCTGTCAGTATAGGTCTGTACAAGTCAAACAATGTAACCACAGATAAACCAGGTATATGGAAATGAAAGTGATAGTCATCTCTATCTGGACCCAGAATATCTCTTAACTTCCTGCTTTAGATTAAACTATTTAATATATTTTGCATTTTATACTTTACTTACTGTTTTGTGCCAATATCATTGTTTTGCTCAATTTCCACCAAACATTTCTTTGAGTTTGGCTGTGGTTCATCGTCATTGCGATCAGTGTATGGCCTTTTACGAGTCGACCTAAAACATAGTGAAACAACAAAAGCATTAATTAACTTCTAACTGAAACAGGTCAACTCAAACCCAGTGCATTTTTAAGTAAAGCTTACTCACATGGTAGATCCATCCAAAGTCCTTAACCCTTGATGCATAAGTAAAAGCTTGATTCCAGTTTGAATCCACCAAAATAAGGGTGTCAACACAGTCCACTCCCTTGTAGCACAGCTTGAAACAGTGTTACAGTAAATGCATCGAACTACCTTGTTCCTAGTGCCCGGGGCTGTATTCGTGGGTAACTCACCTAACCTGCACCGTGTTTATGCAATGCCATGTGAGCTCATCCGAGTTGTGTCCTGAAGTGGCCTTTTGGCATCATCTATATCAACTTCACACAAAAAATTGATACAGAAACGAAGATCAAAATGCGTAATACAGTTAAGAGCAGAATACAAAGGTGGAGGTCTATTTCACACCCTTTCTGTCTTTAAGGTTTTGCACACACCCTTGATTTTTCATTTACCTTTGACTTTTTTGTAATTGTGATTTAATACAATGTAATATGTTATTAAAGTGAGCAGAAGTCAACTTGTGTAGACAGTGTTAAGGGCATGTCAGTGCATGTGACACCACAACACGTTTGATGCTCTTTAGGCCTACGCTTGGGTCACATTTGCAGCTGATTGGTGAGAGGACGTGGATGTGCTTTAGAAATGACGACGTGAGGCTGTGCATTGTCAGAGTCTTCCAGAATCAACCTGAGCAAATAATGAGCTTGAACGTCACATAATGTTGTATAGTAATAGTGACATAATGTCTCTTAAAGGCATTAGGTTATGCCTGTTAACATGTCAGGCACTGAAGAATATTGTTACCCAGGACCAGCATCCAGCAATACATGCACCTTGTAAATCTCAATAATAAGAAATACATAATATTCTAAATTGAGTTCATTATTGTGTTGCATCTGTTTTGCGAACTAGACCACAAAGTAGAGATTAACAGAGTCCAGTCTATTGCTATGAATTGCACAAAAGAAAGCAGTGTGTGTACAGGCTGACTGGCTAAGGCTGATTCTTTCTAGTCTAAAAACTTAACTTTGTACAAACACAGGAGCGCTAGAGCATGGGACAGAATCATCTTACAGTGTTGAAGTGAGAGATGTTCATAATTTCTTTCATTTTTCATATATCTCAAGTCCAAGCTTTATTTATACTGTATGCACTTTCCCAAAGTGCTGCTTACGAGATCCTTTTTATTTGTCAAGATATGCTTACTTTCAAAATCAATTCAGTGCCAGTATTTTATATGGATAATATTAATTTAATCAAAAAAGGAAAGTAACATTATGGGCAATAGAGTGAAAAATGCCCTTGCAGACACTTGTCTTATCAGAACCGCCTGTAAATGCCACACATAGCTTGCTTTGGATACAACAATCAGTTCTCTGTAATTATGACAAGGCATCTGTTTTAATAATGTGCACCAATATTACTATTTTCACCTTTTTAGAAAATGCAAAATGAGAAGAAACATCTCAATTCTCCCACCATCGGTGGTTGTAGGCTGCTCACATCTATCTGTCTGTTTATGCTAATCCAATGAAGAGTAGATAGCAGATTTGTGGAGGTAAACCAGGTGAAGTTATGGAATTATATAATATCATTTTGTATATGGGGTATATATTATCAATACTGTACTGTAATTGCCGTGAGCTACAGGTTTGTGTACATTTCATACTCTTGGAATAAACCACCAATCAGAGGAAGCCTCTCTGACAGTGTGTTTGGGCGGGGCATCACACCAGGCGCTCTTGAAGCTCATTGGCTGATGGCTGCTAGTCTCATGATTCTTCAGCCAATCAGAGCCGTCAGTCGATCTGCCGAGGCGTGTCTTTGAAAGCCTTTCCTCTTTCATCGGTGTATGGTGCTTCTGCTGCATCCAGAGTTTTGATGGAGAAATTCTTCCTGATTCTGTCTCACTTCATCGGAGTACATCGACGTTAATACAACATGGATATTTTGAAGTCTCTGGGGCATCCGGAGGAGCTGCTCAATCTGTTGAAGTTTAAAATGGGAGGATGCAGAGCTGTCATGCCGAGGTTGGATTATGTAAGTAGGCTTGTATTTTATCGTTGAATTGCAAAAAAGGCTTAGTGCGTCACCAGTCAGCAAGTGCATGCCACGGTTTCTTCTCCAAGCTGTACACATAGGCTACATCCATTCTGCAAGCTTCTTAGTGCCGGCCATAGGCTACAGTTCCTGACCTGTGCAGTGTGCTCCTCAGTAAGCTGATGGAAACATGCCACTAATTGGACTGAGGCAAATTAGATCGGCGCTCTCGCTGTTAGGCTCGGACATACAACAAGAGATGACCATTGATTTAGGATTTGCGCTGCATAATGAGCTTGTAGGGTTCACTGTCGGACTCGGAGAGAGATGCTCTGCGCATGTTTACAGTTAATCCACCTGTTTAAAACCAATGTCACCCAGGAGGACTTATGGGGAGAGGGACACTATAGGCCTACTCTATTAGGGTACATAAATAATATTAAATGATGCTGTATTAAGATATATTTTGAAATTAGAACTAGTAGTTTGAATAATGTTTGAACAAATATATGCCATTTTTCTTTACAGTTAAATAATTAACAACAGTAAAAAATGTCCATGACCATTGTAATGCCATATTCTGCCACTAGAGCTCTTTTAAATTTATGCAGCGCATTTGTTCGCGAATTTTAATAAACCAAAAATCTAAAAAATGAAAAACCTTCTGACAAATAGCTAGTAATAGTAACACTGTACATGCAAACCCACATGCTAAGATCTCTGCTGTAAAAAGAGGAAGGCCTTTTGAGTAATGCCGCTGAGTTGTTTTGGTATTAGTGGGCGGAGTAGCAAGCCCCAACTTCACAACACCAGACCTAACTCTGCTCTGGATACGTCCTGCGTCACCCTCCGCTGTGAACACATGCTGTTTATAGATCAGGGCGCGCTCCTCGAGGTCCTCCCAAACCTAGCTATTACCTCACACGACCCTGCAGCTCTGTTGTCCTCTACATGGGCCGTGTGTGTCAAACTTCTCCACCGCCCCCTGTGGCGCTAAAATGGCCTGCAGTGGTTTGTACTCTTTGGAGTGTTAAGTTTTCGCATGGCCGGAGCCTGCTGCAAGTGTCCGGTCACTCTGTCCGTGTTTAAGCGCTCTCTGTCGGTGACGCAACGGGGCTCAGGGTCGGCGGCTCCTCGGTCCCTCTTCCCGGGGTGGAGGCTGGGGGAGCGGGGCCTGCTGCAGGAGGCCGCCCGATCCTCCAGCGCCCTCAGACCTGCTAGCCTCTATCGACACACGACCTTTTTCTGTCTGTCCTGTCAGGAGTCCATGAGCGAGAGTCTGCGGACCTGCTACTTATATCTGAACCAGACCAGCCGCAGTTTTGCTGCTGTCATCCAGGCGTTGGACGGAGAGCTGAGGTGGGTAAAACAGGACTTCAAGTGAGGGGTGTGTCTGAACATGTTTAGCTATGATAGCTCCTCCACGCTGTACTTGTTTATAAAAAGATGGTGCATTTCACTCAGCTCTGTGGTGGAGTAAATCAATAACATGAACTGAACACTGTTTTTGGCAAATACAAGAGGTTTGCAAACAGTAACTGGCTGCAGGATATACACAATGCAAAGTAACCCACCACAGGAGTATACTGTTGGGGTGTAGCATTTGAGTTAAAGGTCATGTTAGATGTGCAGTGGACACATGTGTGTTCACTTATATCCCAGGTCAAAGGGCAGCCACTGCATAGACTTAACTATGTGCTGACATTCTCTGTTGTTTGAACCAGACATGCCGTTTGTATCTTCTACTTGGTGCTGCGAGCCCTGGACACTGTGGAGGACGACATGAGTATCGCTTTGGACAAGAAGGTTCCTATGTTAAATGACTTCCACACCTTCCTTTACCAGGATGAGTGGTGCTTTATGGAGAGCCAGGAGAAGGATCGCCAAGTTTTAGAAGATTTCCCCACAGTCAGTAGCATGTCCTAATGTATTTTATATAAATGTTACTCATATACACTTGATTCAAATGTTACTCATTTACACTTGAGTCAAATGTTACTCGTATACACTTGATTCAAATGTTACTCGTATACACTTGATTCAAATGTTACTCGTATGCACTTGATTCAAATGTTACTCGTTTACACTTGATTCAAATGTTACTCGTATACACTTGATTCAAATGTTACTCGTATACACTTGATTCAAATGTTACTCATATACACTTGATTCAAATGTTACTCATATATACTTGATTCAAATGTTACTCGTATACACTTGATTCAAATGTTACTCGTATGCACTTGATTCAAATCTAAAATGTCTATCGTAGATTTCACTGGAGTTCCGAAACTTGGCTCGAGAATACAGGGAGGTCATCTCAGATATCTGCCACCGCATGGGGGTAGGAATGGCAGAATTTTTGGAGAAGAAAGTAGGGACTATGAAGGAATGGGACCAGGTAAAAAACGAGATTTAAGTAGAAATGTTTAGATAAAATAATTTGCCACAATACATATTTTTGTTTTTTCTTGTAGTACTGTCACTACGTTGCTGGGCTGGTCGGCATCGGTCTGTCCCAGCTGTTCTCTGCGTCCCAGCTTGAAGACCCTGAGGTGGGACAGGACGTTGAGCTGGCCAACTCCATGGGCCTGTTTTTACAGAAGACCAATATTATTCGCGATTATCTGGAGGACACTCAAGAGGGACGTGCTTTCTGGCCACAAGAGGTACTGTAACTGTGATTTTGATATATTGGTAAACCTCATAAACATTTACCTTTTTTCAGATAGAATTATAAACATTCACCTAGCGTCTGCAATAGTAAAACAATTAAAGTAATGATTTCATATAGTAACAGTTTTACCTTTCTGCAGGCATGGGGTCAGTTTGCCGACCATCTGGAAGACTTTGCACGGCCCGAGAAGCTAGAGTCAGCCCTGTCCTGTCTCAACCTTTTGGTCACAGATGCTCTTCGTCATGTCCCGGACGTCATCACATATCTGTCCCGTCTACGCAACCAGAGCGTCTTCAATTTCTGTGCCATTCCCCAGGTAAGTTAATCGTTATATGTTAAGATGATATGATATGTTAATGCTTTTTTATGTTGATCAGGTAATGGCTATAGCAACATTATCAACATGCTACAACAACCCCATGGTGTTCCAGGGTGTAGTGAAGATCAGAAAAGGGCAAGCGGTCACACTCATGATGGAGGCCACTAACATGAGCGCTGTGCAGACCATCATCACACAGTACAGTCAAGATGTATGTATTCTCTGGGTTTATCTTCTTTAAGCTATAGCAAATATAACACTATGGTTTTGTCTTTTTCAGATTTTACAGAAAGTTTCACTCACAGATCCGTCCCGGGACAAAACCCTTCACATCCTCTCTGTGATCCAGGAGAAGTCCAGGTCCAGCTATCCCACCAGAGCTCATTTATCCCCAATGTATCTATCTGCTGCCATGCTCCTTGCTGCCCTCAGCTGGCAGTACCTCAGTACTACAGCAACACAGGCCCAAGGGACCAGCGACATGCAGGGGCAGTAGGTTTTATTACCTACATCTACACAGACTGAACCACTGGTACTGGATGAATTGAATTTCTCTTCTTCCAACCAAGACAATCATTTGCCCCACTGTAATCTTACTATACGAGTTCTCCAGGAATAGACTTTACGGTTATTTGAAGTAATCCATGCTTCAATTAGCTCACTCATCAGCATATCACCTAGATGGAAACATTCAGGGTTTTGAGTTTTGGTTTGATTTGAATTAATATGTATTTTTGGAATAGATTGAAAATTGACATTTTATTTTTTGTATTTACAAGGGAATTGAACAGCATTTGTACCATCTACTGTCCATGGTTTGCACAGTGTATTATGCAACATAACTGTATTGAATATGTTTAAACTGTAGAAATAGAAATAGATACAACTGTGCCATCCAGCACCATGTAGACTTTAATAAGATATAATAATTACTATAAGAGGCTTGTATATTTCTAACTTGTCTGAAATAATTCAAAATGCTAGCTAAGTGTCCTTACAGCTTTGGTGAGTAGAAAAGGCTAGAACAGAACTTTGTGCAAAACCAAAGAGAGCTATGAACATTGCTATGTAATGTGTTATAATGACCTGTAAATAAAGACAAATAAATAAATAGCTAATGAAGCTAAAATAAATGGCAGCAATTGTATGAGGTTTTTTTTTTTTTTCTCATAGATAAACCTTCAAAGGAAACGTATCCAAATACACCGCCGACTAAACAACCATTTTTGCCTATATAGATAACTTATAGTATAGTTATATTATTAGTCTAACATTAATGTTCATATTCAACCACCTGAACCTTGGATAGGTAAGTCATGAGATTTTTAATGACACTATCTATCACAGGCATGTGATCTCTCAACAGTTTTCTCATAAAATCAAACCTACAAGGACAGCTGTTTTGTCCAGTGTAAAAACAACACACCTCAGGAAAACCCTCAGTCAGTCTATAGGCTACAAGACGACAGGTAAGGCTGAGTCTGGCATTTCCTTTCATTATTTTCATTACTTTAAGTGTGACGAAATGTAATGCAAGAGACAAACCTGTCCTCTTCTGATTTAAACTAACTACTTATTCATTTCAACTAAACGTGCTCATCTTGACTGCTGAATTTTCTATTTTTACTAATTATTTTAGGATGAATCAACTGGCCTCTCTGTGCCTCGCGGTGACAGTTTTTGTCGCCTGGACTCAAGCTAAACCTCTGTCCCCTTCAGAGATTGTTAACCTGGTCAATAAAGCGAACACTACATGGACAGTAAGATTGTTTACATGATGATTTGTGTACTATGGGTTCAAAACATACTTTCCACATCAATTATTATTATTGGTTTCTCTTTATATTGCTTTTAGGCTGGGCACAACTTCTACAATGTTGATATGTCCTATTTAAAATCACTATGTGGGACACTACTGAATGGACCAAAGCTGCCAGAGATGTAAGTTTTACCTCTGTTATAAAAATCACATGCTCAAACAGCTGACTCAACAGTCAAGGAGTGTGGCATATACAGCTTTATGACATTTTTTTTTGTTGCTCAGATTTCACAACACCAAGAACATAAATCTTCCAGACAGTTTTGATGCTCGTGAGCAGTGGCCTAACTGTCCCACCATCTCACAGATTCGAGATCAGGGCAGCTGTGGGTCGTGCTGGGTACGTTTGATGAATGCATAGTAGGTTGAGACAAATTGTTTTATTATGTTGAAATTTTGATCACCCATAGGCCTTTGGGGCAGTGGAGGCGATATCAGATCGTATTTGTATCCATAGCAGTGGTAAGGTCACAGTGCAAATCTCAGCTCAAGACCTACTGACCTGCTGCGATGAATGTGGCATGGGGTTAGTCTATAAATAATTAACACAAATACACCACGTTTCTTTTTATAACTTGTGTAAATGTGAATACAGATGCTATGGTGGTTACCCCTCGGCTGCCTGGGATTTCTGGACACAAAAAGGACTGGTCACTGGAGGCTTGTATAACTCCAATGTGGGTAGGTACCATTGTGGTAACACTTATAACCGCATTAGTTAAGCATTAGTAACCAGTTTGTTGATCATTTACAAAGCATTACTTTAACATTAATAAATGCCATTGGGTTATAAATACTGATATTATTTATTAATTCCAAATTTATTACCTTGTGTAAATCTATGCACATTTTGAGACAGTTGTGTTAATTAAGCATCTATAAACTGCTCATTCATTAAATCATTGAAATTAAGTTATAATTAGCAGTTATGATCAAGTTTTACTCACTGTTTTTGTAGATAACTACTTACAAAAAGGGATAAAGATAATTAATGTGGTTTGATAGGTTGCCAGCCCTACACTATCGCCTCCTGTGAGCACCATGTGAACGGCACTCGGCCGCCGTGCCAGGGTGAAACGGACACTCCTGATTGTAAGCAGCAGTGCATTGATGGATACTCACCCTCCTACCCCAAGGACAAATACTTTGGTAAGATGTTTGATTCTGCTTTTTACATGTACTGGCCACTTTATTAGGTAGACCTCTTTATCTGCTTGTGAGCTGAACTGTTTCATCAGCCTCTCACCTCAAATCTGCCAATGTTTAAACCAAGCATCAGAATGACGAAGAAAAGTGACTGATTTTGAAATAATGTCTGTCGAAAATGTAGCAGGTGGCCTACAGCAGGAAAAGACTACTCCGAGTGTCACTTTATTAGATACTAGGTCTACCTAATAAAGTGGCCACTGAGGGTAGGTATTCACTTAAATCTCTGTTGCATGCTCCTTCTGTTTCCCTCTTAAGGCAAACGCTCTTACAACGTCCCAACTGATGAGGAGCAGATTAAGACAGAGTTGTACACCTACGGACCTGTAGAAGCAGCCTTCGATGTGTACGCTGATTTTCTCCAATACAAATCTGGTAGGACTTATTTGACACTAGTAGTGCACTTACTATAGCTTCAAAAGACTGGTAAATCCTTATTATTGCTTTTGCATCAGGTGTGTACCAGCATGTAACAGGAGACATGCTTGGTGGTCATGCTGTCAAAGTCCTGGGTTGGGGAAATGAGAATGGCACCCCCTACTGGCTGGTTGCAAACTCTTGGAATGAAGATTGGGGTGACAAAGGTACAGTATTTCTACAAAATAATAATCACTTGATAATGTAACTATATAGCAAAAAGTAAACTTGAGGAGCATTAAAACTCGATTTCTTTCCTAGGTTACTTCAAGATCAAGCGTGGCAATGATGAATGTGGATTCGAGTCGGAGATGGTTGCAGGCATGCCACAGGTGTAGAAAACAATGGCGGCAATATATCATCAAAAAAGAATGATTTTGACTATTATAGACTTTTTCTTGTTGAGAGGGACATTTTATAAGCACAAACTGAAAAACAATGATTCTGTAAATGTTCCTAATTTATGTAACATCAACATTGTTTTAATAGAAAATCAAAGCAACAAAATAAAAACTGCCTTCTTTATCTTGAAAAACTGTATTTTTGTTCTCTAGAACTCAAAACGTGCTAAACCTGTAGCCAGCCGGTTTAGTTGACACATGATGATACACTCAACAGCCACTTTGTTAGGTACACCTGTTTAACCTCTTATGGCAAAAAGCCATATTAGCCATTATCACAGCAGCAACTCCAATATATGTGCAAGACCATCTAGACCCGTGGTATAATCTGAGTAAAAATAGCTTATAATGTCATATTGATGCAAGAGGTCGAGGACAATGAGCTCAGAATAGTTTCAAATGAGAAAAGGACTTTGGGAACTCCAATAACCTACAACCAAGTCTAAATGAAGTAAGATGTGTGCAGATGGTCTCACAGATTCGACTTTATTAGGTACAAATGGCCAGTGAGTGTATACATTTAACATAACATACAACATAAAACTACATATAGGACGCAAAACACAGAGAACAAAACCAAATTGTGAGAACGGTCCCATTTTCCAAAATAGTACTCCAAGGCATAAGATGGCGCTGTATAAAAAAACATTACAAACCCGGAAATAACACACGCATGCGCACCGGCTTCGACAAGCGTTTGAGTTGAACTGGTTTAATCTAACCGGACTTTGACAGCTGCTGCTCACCTTTCACTCAATAATGCAGACGGGGCGAGCCACAAAGTTGTAATTTTGATGCCTTGGTGGTGACCGGAGCCAATGGGACGCCTTGGAGAGGGGTGGCGAGAGAGCTCGTCGTTAACATGAGGCGTTGATGATGAAGGCAGGTCATGTAGCGTATATTAAAACACAACTCTCTCGTTCGTCTGCCACTGTTTGTTAGCTTGTTTACATCCAGTTAGCCTTCTGCTGCTGTAGCCTTATAGGTGTCTGTCATGTTCCTCTGTCACTGGACGCTGTGGAGAATATGCTGGGACTGTGTTACCAGACCATACACGGTGCTCATCTGCTCCGTCACGGCCTCACTGTATTTGTGGGGTCGCAAGTGCCAGGTCAGTGATGCCAAAAGGGAAGTTCACGTGGAGGCCAGCACTTTTTTTTTTCCCTTCCACGACCCTTTAACATGTTTGTCATATAGAATTTTCAAGGTGGAGGCGACTGGAGGCAAAAGCGAATTAACTTAGGGAAAGGTGATGAAAAATATTGTGGTCTTCAATATTTCTGTAAGTACTTCAAGAGTTTTACCTCAAGCCAAAATGCTAACCATACAATTATTAATAACCATACCAAGCGAGGCAAATTCACTAATGTTTCCTAACCGGGCTCTGACACTACATGTAGCAGTGTGGTAGTCATTTGTCAAAACACAATATATATTGCGATATTTTGTGGTTTATGATAATTTCTCCATTGGAAATATATTATATAATAATAATCTTGCCTCCGGTTGCCTTCATTCGAGAATTCTGTTTACAAATTATTAAAGGGCCTATAGATGATGATGATTTTGAACTGGTAACTAATCATGGAGTCTTTTGCAGCTGGTCAAAATATATTTTTACTTCTATCCATGACACAGTAACAAGTCAGTAGAATATCTCAGTGTTTCTCATTTATTATGGTGCCACTGCCAACTTTTAGTTAAATCATCTCATTCAATGCAGTAGAAATAGAAGTATATTCTTTTCTCTGTTTAACCTTTAAGCAGTCAGTTTTATCATAGTTACTTATAATGTTAATGTCTATGGAAACACTGAGATGATTAGGAACTAATTAAGGAGTACTTGCCATTGATCAAGATTTAATTTTTTACTTGTATTCATGACACGGCAAAACAAAAGAGCAGATCATACTTTAGTATTTAGTGGATTAGTATGTGTTTAAGGGATATTGTTTTAATTCTATATTTAATACCAATTTTACACATTCTATAAAAAGTTATCCAAGTGCTCAATGTTCTTGATCTGTGGTATGTTATACTAATATAATAAAAATAATAATACAAATAATCATAATAACAACAATAATAATAATAACAATCATAATAATAATCATCATCACAATAATAATAATAATTGTAAATCTTGTTAAAAAATGTCTGTGGCCTGGTGGTCCAAAATGTACTAATTCCCATGTTAAAATGTCTCATCGTTCCCAGAGGCCAGCCCTCGTTTGTAGTGAGGCCTTCAGTGCCTTCCTCCACAAACACTGTCCTGTAGTCGGTGAACACTTCAGACCGACACCCTGGTGCTGGGGAGGCCGACTTCAAACTCTGGCAAATGCTTTTCTGAAGAGCAAACCAATCATCAACTATCGCAAGTAAGAAAATGCCCTGATCTATTTATATAACTATAACTATAACTATAACTACTACTATACCATGTAAACGATTGCTTGTCCTTTCATATTAGTGAGCGCATTCGTACTATTGATGGAGGTCAAATATCTCTGGACTGGGTGGACAATCACAGTAGTGCGGACTACCCAGAATCCTCTACTCGTCCCACAGTCCTGTTCCTCCCAGGTCTGACCGGAAATAGCAAGCAGCCCTATGTGCTCCATGCCATTCGCCACGCCACCCTCCGGGGTTACAGGTGAGAAAAAAATGCCATTTGTAGAATTCTTACGTACGCCAGTAACCATGCAGAAAAAAATATATACTTTTTTTATTTAATTTGTAGATGCGTGGTCTTCAACAACCGAGGATTAGGGGATGAAGAGTTGTTAGTAAGTCTGTGTACCATATTCGCTTTGCGTTTTTATTTCTCACACACACAGCTCATTTTCAGCTTCTGCTTTTCTCTGCTTACCTCAGACACCTGTCACTTACTGCGCAGCCAATACTTCTGATCTTGAATGTGTAGTGAAACATGTTAAAGGACGTTTCCCCGACTCACCTGTGCTGGGTGCTGGTGTTTCTATGGGAGGGTGAGTTTGTCTGCATTCCGTTGCACACTGTATTACATATATGCCTGCTTCATGAAAAACGGTCTTTATTTCATTCTTTATTTGTACATATCTCTTATAGCATGATTTTATTAAACTACCTGGCCAAGAAGCGCTCGGAGTCAGGATTGGTGGCTGGTCTTACCATCTCTGCTCCCTGGGATGCGCTGAAGTCCTGTGCTTCGATGGAGGAACCACTCAACTGGCTCCTGTTTAACACACACCTCACCAGAGGCCTTCGTGGCGCAGTCCGCAGGTCGAATATGATGCGTCTTTTGTTACATTTCATGTGTAAAGATTTATATGTTAAATAGACATGTTTCTCACAGGCACAGAGGCGTTCTGGAGAAAGCGGTGGATGTTGACTATGTCCTAAAGGTACATACAGTACATATTTTTTTGCTTTATGTTAATATCGAACTTTTATAATAAATATTGCAAATGTTATGTCTCTATACTCCTAGGCACGTTCTATTCGAGAGTTTGATGAACGCTTCACCACCCTGCTGTTTGGTTACGAATCCTGCACTGAGTATTATCGTGATGCTAGTCCCGCTTATAAAGTCCACAACACAGCTGTACCCATCTTATGCCTCAATGCTGCAGATGACCCCTTCTCTCCACAAAATGGTAAGCAAGCTAGGAAGAACTATGAAACTACCATATCAAAGAAGAATATTATTTGCTAATCTACTAAGGTTATAATATGTTCATTTAGCTGCTTCATATGTTTCTTACACATTGCTCAATGGTCATTTGTCCTTTTGGATCACTGTGTTTTAAGTATATTAGTGATTTGAGATTTGTGTGCAACATGCATCACATTTTTGCAATGACGAAAATGCATTTTAGGAACTGTTTTCCTAGAAAATGACATGGCTTTACCGATCTGGAAAGAATTGCAACATGCAAAAGAATGTGTAGATAGTCATTCTAGGTTAAAATATCAAGGTCTGGATTTTTGCCCCAGACTATGGATAAATATTTCTCCAATTTCTATATTGTACTTTTTTATTTTTTTATTTTCTATAAATTCAGTATAGTTTGAATGTGGTGTAATCTTATAAAACACAGTCACCATTCTAACATGCAGTATATTCTGTCTTCATAGCCTTTCCACTGGCCATCGTCAAGCGCCTCCCGAATGTGGCTCTAATGGTGACAGCCCACGGTGGACACATTGCCTTTCTGCAGGGCCTTTTCCCTCGTAGTGAAGGCTACATGGAGCAGCTCTTTGGCCAGTTTGCCCAAGCCGTCTTTGAGCATTCACAAGACCTGAATGAAGCATGTGGCATAAAGGAGGTCCTCATAAGCTAATGATTTTATTTTTGTGCTGTGTATATGCTCAAAGAGCGCACATTACATTGCTATTTAAGAGTGTGTTTACACTCTTACATTAACTTTATCCAATCAACTTTCCACTATTGTACTGTATCTTATCACCTAGCAGCCTACCTCTTGGTAATGTCAAATTCTCCTTCATCAGATTGAGAACATTTAGTGACTTTAGATTTTACTGCAATAATGATATTGAATGTGCTGAGTAAGTACCTATTGTTACACTAGGCTTAGATGTGAATAGAAACATGAATATAATATATAATGTATTAAAAAAGTTACATTCCACTGTATTTCAATCATGTTGAGTTTATTAGCTTGTTAGTGTCTTGATCTTGCTGTATGTTTTGACTAAATATCACTTTAGAAATTAAATGTTTTGGAGCCAACAATGCAAATATGAAAGACACTGTCCACTTTGTTGAGTTAATATGAAGTTATGAAGTGTTTTAAATGGTTATCTGTGACTATGGCAAATGGTGCTACTTGTAAATTGATAGCTAATCTGATGCATCATTTTTTTTCTGCATATGCTTAATATTTTATTTGAATACCTCGCGTACATTTAGATTATTGTGAACTTGAAGACCACTTGCAGAAGCCTATAGAATGAAGAATCATGAGTTTTATAGACCTAGCCAGTTATATTAGACTTTAATAAAGTTATGCTGTAGTACGTTTTGAAATGTATTGTTTGAAAGTGATTAATATGAAGAATGTACATTTGGAGAGTAAATAAATACATATTAATTTATTCCTTCATCGTCTTTCACTTTTTATACTTATAGGGATCACGTGTGAAGTCTACCACAGCAAATATGGGCTTCAAGTGGGGTACACTCTTGACAATGATTAGTTACAGAGCTGGCACAAAAAATACCACTCTTTTCACACGCGTGTCTATGGACAGCTGGGGGAGGAAGCCCACAGTAACACAAGGAAGTCATGCAGACTCCACTCACAGAGATCTTACAAACTACTTTGAGGTGCACTATACTCGTTTATCATGCACCTTTAAAATATTAGCTGAATATATTGACTGGCGTAAAATGGTCTGCAGATTCATACATGAGCCCTGCAGAATCCTTTTTATCTTATAGTTGTGGGTCATTAATGTAGCTGATTTACCAAAGTATCAATAATTAACTATACAATAAACGCCCACACCCTTTGTCACAATGCTTCTGCCTCACTCGAACATACTGTACTTTGCAGCTTTGAAGACATTATGTTAAATAAATAGCTTTAAAGTGTGCAATAGTTTAGTTTGTTTTGATCAGTTTAGAAAAGCAAAGTGAGGATTGAGAAGATGCCGCTAAATCCAGTCATGTGACCACAGTTTGCCTTCAAATGTCATCTCAGATATTTAAAGGACAGGTATGTTTTTCATTGGTTGTAGGCTGCTCACATCTTTTTGTCTCACTAATCTCAGACAGACTCGATGTTGAGATAAACCAGGTATAAATAGCAATTAAACAGCCAAGCCAAAACAACGGGCTTCTATCACAATAGGTAAAACTAGAACACACTCGGAGAGTTCAGACCTCTGCCAAGGTATTTTCCCTATGCACTCCAAAAACCTGTTGCAGCCAAAGGTGCAATACTGCAACAGCTACTTCCATTTTATTTCCCCCACTTCCTGCTCCTCCTCCACTCCACTCATTGGCCCATTCATAATTAAGTTAAGCCTGTTCATCACTATATAAGACCTGCTCCATCTCCTCTTCACTCCTATTGTTCCATTCACTGGGCTATAGTTGGTAAGATCTTTATTTATGCACTCTTTAGTTATATTGTTTATTGAATGCATTATGGGATGTATGTTAACATGTACTTTGTTTTATGTTGCAGGGATACCATGTCTCTCACTCACATTCTGACCAATGCCCCATTGTTGTAGTCTAATCCTAATACCAGTCTCAAATAATTCCTTTATCAAACAGTCTACGTTCCCTTTCCTTCTTTACTCTACCGAAAATCTAGATCCATGCCAAAAACGAATCATTTCATACTGAGATACAGCAAAATAACAACATTGTTACTTCACTAAATGGCTTCCCTAAAACATTTGCTACATTCATCCTACAGTCTCCTGTAGCGGACGTGATGGGAGGGGCTTCAGGTTATGGTTAATTATTCAACACCTGAGCTGCTGAGATTGGCAGACAGGGAAAGAGAAGGTACTGGTGAAATGGAGAGAAGTAAAAATAGTCATCGCTGATGAGCCAACATGGCAGCGTGAGTGGAGCAAGTGGAGCAATAGGAAGTATTGTGAAGTAGAGACTGCATGTTAGTATCTGTTAGGGTGAATTCAAGCTGGGCACACTTGGCTGCTCTGCTGAGGCATTTTTACTGAGTTCAGATTGAGATTATATTGCACTGCTTCAAAGATCAATGTGGCCTTCATAGCACTTTTAATTCTTCTGAAGTTTTGCAGGTAAGTCTCTTTCTCTTATATGATTTACATGTAACAGTGTTTTGCAATCTGTTGAACGCTTTAGTTACACTTTTTCTCGGAGGTAGTTATGAGGCAATAAAAAGCAATATACGCAGTCTTCTAGGCAATGTGAATAAGCAATACACACACACAGCAATTTTCCACTTGTTAAAGTTGCCAAAGCAAACATAATGAACATTTATTTTTCATCAACAAACAAAAATGGAGAAATTATTTTATTTCTTTGTTGTAAAAAGTCTAACAAGCGGGGACCCTGTCTGTCAAGCTAAGAATAGTTCCCTTCAATCTATTGTTAACCAACAGGCATTTAAGGTTATCTACACAATCTCTTTTATAGGTTCAGTTCCTAGAAAGTGCATAAATTAAGTGGCCACTTCAATGACTCTTGTGTGTGTTTGGTGGTCACGAGTTAATATAATACTAGAGACATGTTTGACTTTTGTTGAAGGTGCTATTGACACATTGTTGTTGCAGGAGGTTGTTCACACATTCAGAAATCTGATCATGTAAAAAAAAAACACTTGGAGGGCAGGGGTGAGGGTTGTAATATTGTATAGATTAGATGTGATTTTTAAAAGCAACAAAAAATTCCCAAATATTGAGCTTAATTGGAATTGGATGAATGACCTCGCTGTACAAGTCGTATGGTTTAACAGCCTGTGTACTGGCCCAGGGCTGATAAAACAATATCACACCCTTTCACTCAGACATTACCACAGACGAAGGACTTTAAACTACAGAATGACAGTTTTTGTTTCATGTTAATAGGCTCAGTAATCACAGAGTTATCCATGATATCACGTAGCAAATCATCTGCACTTTGACACTTTAAGAGCAAATTCTACCATACAATTCCTTTTCTGCCCAAATATAGCTTTTCAATGTCATTTTTTGTATTAAAACTACAGATACATTGTTATTGGCCTATTATTGGTTATCTTTTGACATCTTTCTCACTATAGCCCTTATCTGCAAGTGTGTAAATATCACCTCATCAAAGAATAAACTGTCACTGTGGAGCTCTAGTTTATTTTCCTCTTACATTAACTTTATGATTTGCTGCATTTCTAATCTTAAGCCATCCAATGTTCAGAGTGAGGATCACGTGATGCTATTGGTTACAGGCAAACATCTTTCCATATTGTCTGGCACATATGTGTAGACAACAGTATGTTTTGTGATTGTACAGTTTGTTCTGTCAATAAAGGCATAAACATGTCTATCTTTATAGTTATAGTCTTGTTATCTGGGCTTTTGTAAACAGAGAACCTTGATTAAAAAGTTATTGGTTTGGATTTTTTGTGTGTCCTTGTGGCACCAACTAGTGTAAATAAAGGAACAGTTAGAGGTTAAGGACTACGCCACACTCAGTTGTCACTATTAAGACCAAAGCTTGGGCTGAACTTCAGTTTGTTTGTCTTCACTATTCTCTATGCGACTTGATGCATTGTGAGCACAGTCACCAGTTGGTAAATAGACCTACCTAATAAAGTGGCCAGACAGCATAAACTATATTCGCAGGCTGTGGTTCATTAGCAGACGCACCTAAACCAATCCTTAAAAGCAATCAGCTGGGTGTATCACCGTTCAGAGGACGTCCCGGAGACTGCCAGCATTACTCTGCATTATTAAGCAGCGCTCGTGCTGGTTGCCCACTGAGCAGGTGGCTAGGGAAAAGGTTGGTCTGGTGTGAAAGTAAAGAAATAGTTGGGGGTCATGCAGGTTATATGTAAATATGTCAAATGCAATCTTACACTAATGACAAAAGTAGGCCTATACACATGACTCATTATACCAACAGTGATTGAAATGACTGTATTCATTCAAATAGATACATATAGGCCTATGCAATGTAGCAAGTCCATTACTAATACACAGAGGTGGGTAGAGTAGCCAATAATTTTACTCAAGTAAGAGTATTGTTACTTCAAAATAATATTACTCAAGTAAAAGTAAAAAGTATTGGCCAGTAAAGCTATATGGAGTACAATGTATTCAAAAAGTTACTCAAGTAAATGTAACTGAGTATTACCCACCTCTGCTGATACAAAGAGACATGCACATTCATATTTCTTCATGATTGATTTTGTGTCTTGCTCTCAACAGCTGTGGTGGAGACCTGTAAAAGAGGAGAAGTACAGTAATCTAGATGGACTGGAGAAGGACTGTTGTGTGATGTATTGTTTGTACTGCTTGTTAGGTGTTCCGGCTAAAAGAGACCCCAGGGAGCCGGAGCACCTTGAGAAGGTTCTGTGAGGAGGACGAGGGGTGTTCAGTTTTAGCTTTAACTTCCCGGCATATTACAGCCTATTTGAGAAGATTTTTGTTGAAACGTGTGGCCATTTATGAGGTCAGGCACTGATGTTGGTCAAGAAGTCCTGGCTCACAGATGCTGTTCAAGTTCATCTCAGAAGTTAGGATAGCCCTTTTCTCACCGTTTATTCATTATGTGTAGAGATGGAGAAGCAACTTGAAGATCTAAAGCAGCAACTAGAAAAACAATGTCTGATCAATGAAGAGTTACAGAGGCAAAACAAAGACTTTGGTATGTCAAAAATATACCAGTGCAATCCAGCATTAATTTATAGCATTAAATGATTAGTAGAACAACCAACTTGACATTATCTCTTTCAGAAAAACGGCTTCAAGAAAAAGAGAAACTTGTGCAGCAGTTACAAAGTCAATATCATGATCTGGGTAAGTGGATGAAAGTGACTTTGGTTAGATGATTTAAATCACTCGTGTGCATTTGGCTGTTTCAGAGTGTCCTGGACAGACTGGCACTGAGGTGGAGGAGTTTAGAAAAAGTCGAGCAGCAGTCATAGCTCCTGAACCAATCCACGAGACACTGGAACTATCACGCAATAGGGTCAAGAAAACAGTCTCGTAAGTGGTTATAGTGCTGAGATTTTATATCCCATTTTTATTGGTCATCGGACTACACCCATCAGTCCTGAACACATCTACAGCCTGTATTTTCTGGGAGTCCCTCAATCACTTGGTTCTTCCTGAGGTTTCTCTTTTCCCCATGCATTTATTTTTTTTCCTTACCGGGAAATATTCTGGGACAGTCTATTTGTTTGTGTATTGATTGTCTATGGATTTTTTTTTATTGATTGCTTACATCTCTTTCTGTTTCTGGGGCAATTTTGTTGTGATAGGGGACTATACAAATACAACTGAATTGAATTAAATGAAATGATTAACATACAAAATAGTCACTGGTAACCATCTGATTGTTTCATGTTACCGATCCCAGGATGACATCTCTGACCTGACCTTATATGTCCACAGTGAGACCAGTTTAATAGTCAAAGCTATCCAGAAGAATGACTTCCTGAAGCGTCTTGATGATGAGCAGACAGCTATGATGGTGGATCTCTTAGTGCTGTCCAAGTTCAACCCTGGAGATGAAGTGATCAAAGAGGGCTCTGAAGGAGACAGCATGTACATAGTAGCAGGTAAACACGATGAATGAATTTGAATAACACCTAAAATGTAAGAAATGTAATGACTCACAATTATTTTTTAGCTGGCGATTTACTGGTCACCCAAGCAGGGCAGGATCTCCGCTCCCTGACCACTGGTGATGTGTTTGGAGAGTTAGCCATTCTTTACAACTGCAAGAGAACAGCAACAGTCAAAGGTAACTTCACATAGAGTGTGTCTCCTGTATGCTGATGGTTTTGTACCTGGATGGATTTGCAAAATGAGACTGCAAATTGAGACCTACAGATGTATTTGTTTTGCTAGTTAGCATCTAGAGGCCTATGCTAACTTTGTGCTAATCTTGATAGTTTCCTGTTCTCAGTAATTTAAACAGGCCCTCTGCTGTAAAATAAAGACAATAATAAAAGGCGTACTCAACCAATCTTGGACTGGCACAAGAGCAGACAAACACGTGGCAGAATATATATTAGTAAATGCATATGTAACTGAAACATCTACATTAACAGATGTGTTTAGATTTGTGTTTACTATATTCTTTTATTTTCTCACAGCAAAAACACCAGTGCGTTTGTGGTGCATGGAGCGGCAGACCTACAGAACTATCATCACCAACAAGTCCAAGAAGAAACGAGAGCAGCTCATGGGTTTCTTAAAGACGTGAGTTAATTAGAAATATCTCTTCATTGTGTTTTTAACATGTTACCTAATCAGAATTGTGCCACTTTCAGGGCTCGTACTCTGAAGGACCTAAATGATGTCCAGTTGTCAAAGATTATTGATTCAATGGAGGAAGTAAGTAGACAACCAGCTAATTGCTCCTAGTGAATGAATGTGGAGACTGGAATTAAAAGTTTTCAATGTATTGTATGTCTCTGTGTCAGCACTGTGACTAAATTATCCAGGGTGTGCTTTGCCTAATGGTTGTTGGAATATACTTGCGTGATATGTTGTTTCTTTATTCCAGGTAAAGTATCAAGACAAAGACATCATAGTACGAGAAGGTGCAGAAGGAAATGCATTTTACATCATCCTCAAAGGAGAGGTACTGTACCATAGAGCAATACAGTCCATGGCTGTACATTTTAATTCACCAGCAGCAGCAGCCCGTGTGGATGAATTCATTCTGGCTTCTGCCTCTCTTGTGTTTTGCCCTCAGGTCCTGGTGACTAAGAATGTGAACGGGCATCAGAAGCAGATACGGAGAATGGGGAAAGGGGAGCATTTCGGGGAACAGGCCCTTATACGGTAACCATGACAACTGCACCAATGCGCCTCGGGACATTCATGGGCGCCTTGTATAACTTCTGCTGTGTATATATATATATATATATATATATGTGTGTGTCTATTGGCTGCTGTCATACTCTTGCGTGATGCTGCAGCCTTGACGAGAGGGGATGTAGGCCGGCATATGGATCATAATGTTTCCAGATTATTTATAGTATTGTTGAATGTAATGTTTCAGACAGATCTGAAAACATGCTCTGAGGTGAAAATTTTTCAGAAACATGGATTTATTATTTTATTTTAATCTGTTCAAAGAAACATCTCTAAATCTAGTCAACACTTAAGGTTAAGGTGATTTTCTAAAGTTCACCTTAACCTTAACTATACATTTTTGAAAATCACATCCAGACTCAGGGATATAGAGATCAAGTTAAACCAGGTGAAGATACTTGCCAACTAGAAGCCATGGCAATGGGTTTGAAAACAAATAAATGCTAAAATTAAAAAGGTTTAGGGAATTGTTATTTTATGTTAAATAGTTTCAATTTTGTGCACAGACTCGTGTACTTTATCAGACATGTGGAGTTGTTTTTCCTGTTGCAGGGAGATGCTGAGAACTGCCACCTGCACCGCTGACGGCCCTGTTACCTGCTTCTCCATCGACAAGGAGTGAGTGGATGATACATGTTTTAGTTGTAGCAAAATGCATTCTTCTATTCAGTGTGTGGTGGTTTGTCCTGCAATTGTAATCCTATTTTTATTTTGAATTCTAGAGTATTTGAAGAGACCATTCCTATTGAACACCTGGAACTATTTGATGAGTGTGTATCAGACTCTTTCATTTGACACTTTAGGGTGTAGTCCGTAAGTTTTCTAAAAAATATGATGATGTAAAGTCGGTAATCTGTCATATTATCCCTCCCCTGGCCTCCACAGCAACATCAGATCGGAATTTGTGGGTTACCACTTTGACCAATAGTGATTGAGTTTTACTTTAGTCCCTAGCCTCTACAGACTATAGATGAGCTACTTTACATCGTAGAACATGGTCAGCATTTTTATTTATTGTTTTTATTTTGGGAAACTTATGGACTGCATCTTTAAGCTCTGAATATGATAAATCTACACTGTTTTACACAATATACTAACATTGCTTTTTCTTGTCTGTATCTTAGTTCCAAAGTCCTCCAGGATGCAGAAGTACCAGACAAATCCAGGTAAGATCTTGATTGGTTTTCTATGTAACATGCATCATTAAAATCCACTATAGTTATGACAGAAATGAATTGGTTTATTGACACATTTCAAAATGTTGTATCAGTCCCAGCTCCACATTTAGATTCAAAGACCTTGTTCCGGTGCTGTACCAGGAAGGTCGCCATCAGAACGACCCGGTGACTCTAGGGGTCGGGGGATTTGGACGTGTTCAGCTTGTAAGTGCACCAACCATTATATAGGGAATCTAGTCTTCAGTGTAATTCTTAAATGTATGTATGTTTTTAAGATGACTACAATAAATCACGGTAAATATTATGCCATGAAACGGGTCAGTAAGAAGCAGATAGTGGCCAAGAGACAAGAGGAGCACATGTTGTTTGAGAAAAAGATCCTAAAAGCCATCCAGTGTGACTTTATTGTAAGGTAAGAGTTTCGTACACAGCAGAATTACTTAATTTAATATTTATTGGTTGATTATTTACTGTATCAATGCTTGTGATTTAATTCTGTTTATTTTTTTACTCTAGGCTTTATGCAGCTTTCAAAGACACAAGATACATTTACATGGTCATGGAGTTTTGTGGTGGTGGAGAGGTCTGGACCAAGTTGAAAGAAGTGTAACTATCTGAACAAAAAAGCCTTTATAATTGTCTTCCTTGTGCAATATACAGAATTTAAAACATTAAAAACAATAATATAGTATAATATGAGGTAAATGTACTTGACACACTTAATGAATGAACTGGTCACCCATGTTGATCTGCTGCCTCTGTGACTTACCATGCATGGATAATAAGAAGCTAAAGGCTGGGTGGTATTTGCAAGCCAATTAGCGTGAGTTCATGCTTGTGTCATGTGTCTTTGATCAGGGGGCGTTTTGATGAGCCCATCGCTGTCTTCTGCACGGCCTGTGTGGTGGAGGCCTATGCCTACCTCCATAAGAAGAACATCATGTACCGAGACCTAAAGCCTGAAAATCTCATGTTGGATATGAAAGGCTATATCAAACTGGTAAATCACTTAACCCTACGTTGTCTTCTGTTTTTGTCACTGTGGCTACAAATTGTAATGCATTTGTGTTACAGGTTGACTTTGGTTTTGCAAAGGAGATGGTCCGGGGAGAGAAGACCTATTCCTTTGTTGGCACTCCTGAGTATATGGCACCAGAAATCATTCAAAACCAGGGGCATGACTTTGCTGTAGATTTCTGGTCACTCGGAATTCTGATCTTTGAGCTGTTAGCAGGGAGGTAAGTTATAATACGGGTCTAGAAATAATATTAAACACGCCTATTTAACTATATACACTACACTACAGTATAACATGGAACATACTGTACTGTAGGATGACGTTAAGTCACATTTGTCCAGTAGGTGGCAGCAGTGAGTTGTAGCAATATTTTCTTTGCCCACTATTTTGAAATGTCATGCCATTTCTTTATCATTGGGTTATCTTTTTCTAGCCCTCCCTTTTCAAGTTCAGAGCCTCAGAAGATTTATGCCAAGATCCTTGACGGGGTGCTCAAGTATCCTCCTTATTTAAGTGAAGCAGCCAAGTCCATTATTAGCAAGCTGTGCAGGTGAGAAGCATTTGAATTCAGTCCATGACAGGTTATAGTAATGTATGCATCCACCCAACTCTATGGTGTTCTATATTGCATGAATATAGTCTTCATAAAGTAGTAGACTATAGACTGTAGTATTTATTATAATGAATATATAAGTTCATATAAAGAAAAGCTTTTATAACATCTGTAAATGCTATTTTGTTACTTCTATTTATTTTATGTATATATGTCAAAGG
The DNA here is from genome assembly GCA_036025475.1 of Philypnodon macrostomus. Lineage (NCBI taxonomy): Eukaryota > Metazoa > Chordata > Actinopteri > Gobiiformes > Eleotridae > Philypnodon > Philypnodon macrostomus. Next base: position 2,008 of record JAVQKC010022322.1, on the reverse strand, counting down.
TTTTTCATTCTGTAATTTTATTGGTCTTCATCCCAGGCGCCAATTGACGCGACTTTTTAAAAACCTATTGTTATATTGCAGACCACGGCCAGGCCAAAGATTAGGAAACACCAAAAATGGCATCAAAGATGTCCGACATCACAGGTAACCATGGCAACAGGTTGGAGATTTTCAATTATGAATGGCTTCACACGAGGATCACTATGTCTGACCTGTTTTGGCCCATAGTCTTACTACTGATGTGTTTTCAGATGGTTTAGCAGCATGAACTGGCACAAGTTGCGTGTGGGACAGCTTGACGCGCCCACAGTTCGACTTATTCGCAAGGCAAGTCAAACCACTACAACACTGCTTCTGGTCTAGTAGACGTTACTGATGTGATTAATTAGTATTCTGGAAAGCATCCCAGAAAAAGATGAGGACAGGTCCAGAGAAAAGTGTTGAGCATTTATCAGATTTATAAATAATCCACTCTTCATGACTCTTTGTGATGTGTGCTTCAGGGCCCCTGCTACATCAATTTTGATCGTTTTCCTCACGACCAGACGCAGGCTGACGAGGAGTTTTCGGGATGGGACAAGGACTTCTGATTTGTAGTTCACCGGGGAGCAGGACTTGACAGATCTTAACTTAACCTGATGCACTAAGAAGTACATCAAATGACCAAATATTGTCATTCTTGACACAATTCACCACAGCTGCCGTTGTGCCAAGATATTTGAAATACCAAATATCCAAATACAATGCATTTAACTAAATCAAAGTTTAAACTGTTATTGTGTGTATCACTAGTTTACTGAAGTCTGGTCAATGCTTCCAAAGCTTTGTCATATTGTATTTATCAATGCATTGTTGATGAACAAACTCTTAACACATTCTTAAAGGGAACGCATTAAGCTTTTCTGAACTTTTTACCATGTTTAATGACTTTTCCTCATTACAAGCATACCCAGAGTTGGTTGGTAGAGTATGTTTGAGTAATCCTGTATGCTGAAATTCTCAAAAGCTGAAAAGACCTTGGATGTGCATATCTGTGATGATGACTGAACCAGGAACAGTTGTGTTGCACTAATTAGGTCTTGATCCCTCTCTGTTTAGTTCTGGCTGGAGCTGATGAAGTGAATTGGGTGTGGTCAGCAGGGGGAGAGAGGGCCCTGAAAAAACATGGACCAAATCTGAGCTTTTGCAGAAAAGAGAAAGACTTTTTGAATGACAAGGTTAGAAAAGGCCATAATATTTTCCCTGGTTATACCCCGTGACCTGTCCTTTTGTATTAGATTAGATTCAATGTGACAACTGTAAAGTCATATACATAGGCCAAAATAGGCACGCTCATGTATTTCAGTTAGCCCCTTCTCATCGAAATGGCAGCAGCAGGTCACAGGAAAGATCCCTCAGGTTCCTTTCCGTTCACGCCTCTGTCTTCCCTTGTGACTGGTTTTCCACTTCAGAAAACCTCCACATGAAAGCAATCATGGCATCAAAGAGGGGAGAAGATAGCAGATGTTTCCCTCCTGCAGAAAAATACAAAACCAGCAGAAATGCACTCTGAGGACACGATCTGAACCTGATTACCTGCAAGATTTCTAAGGATGAACTGTTGAACGAGAATGAACGGTTTAAATCTGTGGTTGGCAAACTTTCCAAAACATGCATCTCATAATGTAATGCAGAAAAATGCATCACATGATAAGGGCGAAACAGTCACTCAACCAGAACGAAATTATGACCTGGCCCAAATCAGGTCTAATCCAGGACAAATCCAAGTCTGTGGATCTTTAAAATTACCTATAAACTCTTAAATGAGAAAACTCTGAAGTACAACTAAAAATAATAATTATAATAATAACTTCCATTTATATAGCGCTTTTCAAGACACCCAAAGCGCTTTTACATATTTTTGTATTATTCATTCACTCTACAGTCACACCTGATGATGGTAAGCTACTTATGTAGCCACAGCTGCCCTGGGGCACACTGACGGAAGCGTGGCTGCCAGTTTGCGCCT
>JAVQKC010022321.1:0-17825 GCA_036025475.1 Philypnodon macrostomus | reverse complement strand
GGGTCCCATAGGGGTCATAAACATGGGGGCGCTATAGAGGCATTCTTTATTTGACCTCTGTAATGTGCCTATGTACATTAAGTATACAATTGCCCGGATCAATGTGCCAAAATTCACATGATTTCGTTTATGTTCAGCAGGATTATTGGCTCAATAAATGTGCATCAAAACATTAATTTGTGAATTATTTAATTGTCATTAATCGAAGATGTACCAAACTCAATCCAGTTCTGCGTATTCATGATATGTACCTATGTGCAACAGTTGAAAAAGATACAGCTTTTTGAGTTATTGCGTTCACAGCTAGGATCTGCGGACCGACGTGATTCCATAATATCGTCGTTTCGCCGATATAAATATATACATATGAATACATTTTCATAAACCTAGTATATTCAAATTAAATTCAAATTGATTCATGTTTTGTATTATCATTACTTGAATTGGACCACACTGACCCTAACTAACGCTCGGTATCTCTGTCCACAGTAGCAGCATGACTGATCCACTAATCTGTGACTAAAATGTGTCTGTGGAACTCCACCTCCCCTCATGGGAACAGCACTGACAGTGGCCTGGGGGACGTGGAGCAGGTCTTGGTCCCCATCCTGGATGTCCTGATTATGATTTTGGGAATAAGCGGTCACAGCATGGTGATTGTGATCCTGTGTGGGAGAAGAAGAGGGGGAACTCTCGGCTCCTCTCCCCAGAATTCTGTCACCGGGACTGGGACGGACGTCTTACTCTTGGCCCTTAGCGCTGCGGATCTCCTGCTTCTATCCATGGTGCCTTTCCACACCACAGCCATTGCCCTCCAACACTGGCCTTTTGGGGATGTCATGTGCCGGCTTGTTGGCTTTTTGGGGTCTGCCTGTTCTTCCGCATCGGTCTTCACATTGTCTGTTTTAGCCGTTTCCCGATATCTAACTGTTGTCAAGCCTGCCAAAGCATACTTCCTGCTTTCCCCAAGGCGGGTTTCTCTTATTGTATGCCTTCTATGGATCCCAGCCTGTGGACTAGCTGGACCTCAATTAGTTTTCCGCTCTGTAGGCATCCCAAGAACCACTCCCGATGGACTATTTTGCTTTGCTTTCTTGTCCCACAAAGGCCAGATGATATACGGACTAGTTCACTTCGTTGTTGCATTTCTACTTCCCCTATTCACCATTGCTGTAGCTTATAGTGGAATCTATATGTTTCTGTGGGTGAGTCGGCACCAAGCCAGGGCTCCCCAAGTTGAACGCTATCAGAGCAAAGTGACCCAGACCTCCGCCATGTTGGTAGTGGCTTTTACAGTATGCTGGCTGCCTTCCTATGGACTTACTCTAGCCTTGTTAGCAGATGAAACCACGGGAGCCACCGGGTCATCACCGCGCTATGGACCGTTCAGTGTATTTGCAAGGCTCATGGCGGCTTCCTCTACAGTAGTCAACCCTATTCTTTATGTGCTCATGTCACAAAAGTTTAGAGAGGACCTGATCAAATTATTCAAAAAAAATAAAGAGCGTGAAGGCAATGGGGTTGTGACTATGACCGTGGCTTGAGAACACAGTATTTGTGGTATACCTGCAATTTGTATGTTTACAGGCTGAAATGATTGGCATGTGCTGTTATAGACAGAATTGTATATTTCCGATCATCAGAGTAAGAAACTTGGATAGTAGCTCATGTAAGAAAGTATGGGCCGGACAGACAGTGTGTTTAAACTGTGATCAGATCAAGAGAGATGTCCAGTCTTAAAGGGGTACAGTGCAAAAAAAAAAAAAAAGCCTGTGCCCTGAGACGAGGTGACAGGAGCTTCATTCACCCCATAGATACTCATTTAGCCATCACATTGACTTTAAGCTATTTAATTCATGTTAAAAAAGTTGCATTCTTCTTCTTTAATTTAGCTGTGAGCCAGTCCAACTTAACACTGCATGTATGGATCTAATACTATGAAGAGCAACACACAGTGGGTTCAAACTCAACAGCAGAAACATACATTCCAAGAGACCTGGTGAACATTAACAGACCACCTGTGTTTTGTTATGTGGAGATAAGGACAGAACTGTGTCTCACGCCTGTCCTCCTTCATATGTTGAACTGTATGACCTCAATAAAAAGATACAATGAGTGGAAGCAGTGGGAGATTTGGAAGTTTATCAAAAGAACCGACATTCTCAATTCTGAAAAGCGAATCAACAATTTCAAAGAAGCCATGGCAGCACTAAACAGACTTGGTATTAGTTATATGTTATATGTTTGCATCGTAAAAATGAGCTAATGCAATATTGGTAAGGTCAGTACAGAGTTTTGTGGAGAGACGTCTGGTTACAATATAGTTTACTTTAAATATAGATTAGATCAATACACGCTTCAGTAAAAAATACAGTATTTAGGACGTTCTATCTTTTTCTTTATCTTTATCTAAATATTACATATTTATTGTCCAGACAACAGAGACCTGGGACCAAGAAGGGCTATTGATAATAGTGCGCTGTGGTTTAGACTTTTTGGGTACAATTCAGGAATTGAAAACATCTGTCTTGTACAGTACCAACCTTATTTAAAAAAGCTACGGTAGCTTTATCACTTGGGGCTGTCATGTTTTTCACCAAGGTTACTTATGGTTTACAAAGACTCAGAGAGACCAGCGCATGGCATTGAACAGGTACATGAACAGAATAAGATTAACAGGCAGAATGGTTGGTGCTTCTGGCTGGCCTGTATATCTTTCCTGTTTTACTGTGGGTTCTTTTCAGTTAAGCCTGCTCCCACCATCCAGTATGACATTTGACAGTATTGTGTGTGTGTGTCTCACTCTGTGTTAACCACTGTCCAGGGTGTACCCCGCCTAAGGCCCATAGTTACATAAGAAGATGAATTAACTGTACTCACTCTCCACCATGGTCTTGCGGTCAGATCCATCGTCACTGATTTGTTGGATGTTCCCAAAATGAATATCACTGAAGAAGATGCGGTTGGCTCCTTTCCCCCCTCCTCCTCTGTAATCGAACGTGAGCGCTATCACGTTTTTCATGTGCTCCGGGTCTTCGAATGGTTTTATGGGGGCATTTAGGTTGTTCTCATCAGAAAGGTGCACACTCTTTAGTATTGTGCGTTCAGAGTAGAGCAGGTAGCCGTCGTAATCGCTGCAGCTCTGTCCGTCTTCAGCTAACATCCCGTGGGCACAGGCACAGGTCCGCTCATTGTTACCACGGAACAGGCACAACTGGTGACAGCCGCCATTGTTCTTCTTGCACACATTTGTTCCTGCAATTTAAAATAGGTTTATTCTACGTAGGTACCCAAAGAATTGTATTACATTCTTTGCAAGTAGCTTTTTCTGCTTCTATACAAAGGATCAGAGCAATTGAAAGCCCTAGGCAAGATACATTATAAAGCAGATTTTTACCAAATAAAACGTGGTTTGAGGATTGAGAGCCATGGCACATAAGGGAACTTTCTCAACCTGCACATGACTGGTCTCAGTGTCCAGGAATTATCTGTTGAATGCTCAATACATACAGGCCTATAGGTGCTTTAAAATGGTTTAATAAGAGACTGGTTTGCTATTGGCTTGCACTTTAATGGAATTTACTATTACTGTTAATCTGCCGATATTGTGTGGTTGGATAGATACAGGGGGGTAATGGACCGGCTCAATACTAAAAATGATCAGATTCAAAACATTTTTTAGAGGGATCTTTTTTGTAAAAATCCCATATAGTTAATACAGAATTCTGGCCCCTTGCCCCCATCTGAGGGTATGGCATCATCACATTCTAGAAACCCAGCAATACTTGTGAATGAATGCCTGTTGAAAACACCAAGATAATGTTTATTCATTGTCTATGATTTTTTTTTCTTTTTTTTCTTCTTTTGATGAAGGCAAAATGAAAAAAATAAACATTGTTGATCAGATCTTGACACCCGAAACCATTTTGATTAATTTTTGAGGCGAGTAAATACTGAAATTCATATTATTTAAGTATTTCTACAGATATCCTAATACATATTCATTTATTTTACCTTGCTGTCTGGCCTTGTTAAAGACCTTGATGTCTTTGAGCTGGACTCCAATCCCAGTCCTTAGAGACACAGAGTCCGTGGCATTGTCCTTGTTCCCACGTTTAATAGAGCCGTTAGCATGGGTCCTGATTTAAAATAGTAAACAACACAAATTTAATTAAGAACTTAAATGTAGTTAGTCTGTTGTCTGTAAAGAATCTGACCTGTCACTCCAATAGATGTAGCTCTCAAACACAGACACTGAGAACATGTCCATATTGTTATTGCCCAGAACCACTTCTCTGTTCTCTCCAGTCTCCAGGTTAATGCGCTCAATCTTATCTGTGCGGGCGTCACACCAGTACAACAGACCACCCTACACACACAGAGAGAGAAAGATTATGTAAAAATACAACGATACTAGCTAGGTCCATTTTTAAATATTCAAAAAGGTACTATAGCAGCTAGGTAAAATGGGACAGTAAAAATAAAACTCCTAAAATGTCAATTGACAACCATGATAATGGCAAAATGGACGCAATGAAATTCAACATTTTTCATGAATAAATCCAATGCTCAAAATTAGAAATGGACCCAATATTATTTGTATTTAACTGAGTTGATGGTTAACTAACTGATGAACTGTGTAAATGGTATGGCATCTTCCTCATTCATAGTCTTGGCCAATAAATATTACTTGAAGTTCTAAAACTCTTTTGGTAGGACCAGCTACTGTGACTCCTTTTAATACTGTCTGTTTTTCACTTAAGTACTGTACCTCATAGTCTATGGAGATCCCATTGGGCCAGCTGATACTGACATTCACCAGGACGACTCTCTGAGAGCCGTCCAGACGAGAACGTTCGATCCGGGGATACTGCCCCCACTCGGTCCAGAACAGGTACCTGCCCCGGGACAGAGGAACATGCAGGGGATCTTACACATACATAATGCAAATCTTGTATCTCTTTGCTGTTTATTATACATTTTCTAGTGAGGTAGTTCTACAAACCACCTCAGAGCATATTTGGCTTTCCAGGAGCCAAAGCAGAACTAAACCAGGACTAAACCAGTATTAAACACCCCAAGGAAAAATCATGTCAAAATTAAGTCTAATTCAAATTCTAAGAGGTAGCCCTGGCGTACCCTCTCTCTGGGTGCACAGTGATGGCCCGAGGTTTATCAAGGCCCTGGGAGATGACCACATATCTGAAGGAACCATTCAGTCGAGCCACTTCTATAACATCGAAGCCCTGGTCTGTCCAATAGATGTTACCTGTGAGAAAAGGTGTGGTTATTTACTTCATGTGTTTACGCATCAAAGTCATAGTTGAAAAGAGTTCCTATCAAAAAGGTGACAGACTTTGACAGCTTCCAGATTTTTCCAAAAGCCTTTACATAGGCCCTCACCTGCGATCCAGTCCACAGCAATACCCTCCACCCGGCCGATACCGTTAGTGACAACATCCTCTCTCCAGGTCTGGTCCCTCTTAGCTCTGCTGATGGTGCTCAGGCCCATGTCAACCCAATAGATTGTGTCATTATCTGGATATCAAAAACAATACGTCACACTTTACCTAACACATTCTGGAAGAAGAATATTATCTAAAAAGTCAAAGAGTACCAGCGTGAAAGTCTATGCCCACAGCCAGAGACGTCCCTGACACCGGGACAAGGGCGTCGGATTTATCGGCCGGGTCCAGAGGAATCCCTCGAATGCCCTCGTGAACAGAGTACAGAAGGAACGAGCCAACACCTAGAGCAAAAAACATGAGACGTCTTTAGTTATTTAGTTTCATGCTTTCTATATGCATTATTTAAATGAACGAGGAGAGACCACTTTTGACAGATAATGACCAGGAACACCACAAGAGTTTTGGTGATGCTCTGACCAAGTGGTCATGTCATGCCTGTCAAACCCACTCAAACTCACTCAAACTTGACTTTTGATACTGGCATTTTATATTTAGTCTTATTTAAACACCAATAGTAGAAATCAGAACATTCCAATGCCCCTGCATGTCTGTACATAGAAACTGACTATAAACAATATTGAAAAAAACAATATTCCTATAATTCTTTGATGACAAAATGTTCACTTACTGCCCAATTCAAACACTAACAGGTGCCATGATGAAGAGATCTTAATCACTGCTCATGTCAATGGTTATAATGTTATGCCTGATTAGTGTAAAAGGCAAGCTTGATAACTTCATCTTCAAAATATACCAGTCACAAATAAGTCACATTTGACTTTTCAGTGTGCCCCCTTTCATGAAATACACAAAAAATACTTTCTGTGCCCCCTTTCATGAAATACACAAAAAATACGTTCTGTGCCCCCTTCATGAAATACACAAAACATACTTTCTGTGCCCCCTTCATGAAATACACAAAAAATACTTTCTGTGACCCCTTTCATGAAATACACAAAAAATACTTTCAGTGCCCCCTTCATGAAATACACAAAAATACTTTCTGTGACCTGAAATACACAAAAAATACTTGCTGCGCCCCCTTTCATGAAATACACAAAAATACTTTCTGTGCCCCTTTCATAAAATACACAAAACATACTTTCTGTGCTCCCTTCATGAAATACACAAAAATACTTTGTGCCCCCTTCATGAAATACACAAAAAAAATACTTTCTGTGACCCCTTTCATGAAATACACAAAAATATTTCTATTTCTATTTTTGACAGCCTGAGTTCATCAGTATATTTATTCTGTCCAAAAGTATTATTTTTTCCATTATGATAAAAGTTGCTTAATTAAGAGTTGGCCCCAGGTTTAAACTCTGCACTAGATAGATTTTCAGAGTCCTGGTTGCAATATTCTTTATTTGAAATCCATCAGAAGAAACAATAGAAGTCTCTACCAAACTTGTGCATTCTTAGTGAATGAGGAAATGCTAATGTTACGTAAAATGCACTTTGTGACTATTAGCCTATATGTTGGAATGGCGGTCTTACCCTCACAGGACTGCTGCCCCCTCCGCAGGCTGTATCCGGCGGTGCACATGCAGGACCTTGTGGTGGGTGACGTGGGGAGACACAGCTGGGAACAGTCCCCGTTGTTGATACTGCACAGATTACTGCCTAGAAACACAACGGCAAAATATACAGAGGAAATCAAAGAGGAGCAAACCTAAACAAATGTGTTCAAATAGAGATGAACTCCAGATTCAAATGGAGAAATAGGTTGAAGTGTGTGTTAATTCAACTTTTCAGAGATTTCAACAATGCTACAATGCTATTTCCTTTGGCATGTCTTTGAACTGACTTTGCTTACTTGATGTTCTTGTACCTGGATCCTCGATGAGCACATGGAGACACTGATGCACTCACAGTTCCTATTTATTTTGATACCCAGACTTATATTCTGTTTCATTTGTGTATAAGTAATTGTGTATGCAGAAACGCTGACCTTTCTCAAGAGCTGAAAACACTTTCTACATAAATACTAGGTGAAGAAATCCCACATCCCTAAAAAGAAAAAGACTAATTAATCAATAAACATTTAAGAACATCACCTTTCTGGACAGTTTCATTGTAAATCTTCATGTGCATCATCGGAGAAGTGCTGTTTCGCAGGATTTTCCAGTTGCCTCCATCTTTTTTGTCACAAGTCCCAATCTGGTCCGTCCCCTGGTCGGCCCACCACAATTTATCACCTAAAAACAATCACCGAAAATCAGAACAATGACTGTGGGCAAAGAGACTTCAATCTGATCACTATCGATGATGATCACAAAATACATTCGTGTTTGGGGCCTTGTTTATTTCTTTGCTGCAGAAAAATACAAGTTACTACACTCAAGGACAGTGGAGACTTTGCAAAGACTCATCTCTGTTAACCATGTTTTTAAATCATTTTTATGTGTTGAGATCCTTTTAACTCAGGGTTTCAATTAAGTCTTCTAAAGGTTGGGTTAAAAAGGTTATAATGATAAATAGAATTGATTTTGGTTGCACTAAAAAGCAAGTCAGAGTTTAGTAGAAAAATTCAACTGGTTTAAACGGCTTATTCTGTCTTTCTTTTGACCAAGCTTAGATCTGGTTTAGTCCTTAATTGTCTAGACCCCTTAAAGCTTAGTTAGCCCTAGTTTAGTCCTGACATTTTCTCATTTTTGTCCAGTAAAATACTACTTGGAGAGACCCTGAGATGGTGACAAACGTTTGAGAACCATTGAACTAGACTTTTGTCAAGCTCCAATTGGGCTATGCCAGTAATATTCAACTGTCGGTCACTTCATCATATTACTGAGCCTATTATGTTAAAACTATATCACATTATATATATACTTATCTCAAAACGTTTCATTAATTGACGAACATATAAACACTATTTGTCCATTTGAATCTTACCCATAATGGCCAGAGCTGTTGCCTTGACCAGCTTCCCCTTCACTCCTTCAATCACCTCAAACCCAGACCCATCCAGTTTACAGCGGCTGATGGTGCCATTCCCGGAGCTGATCCAGTAAAGCTGCTCCGTGTCAAAGTCAATAGACAGACCTAAAAACACATGTACAGGGTAATGTAATGAGGTGCTCTGTCAACAGGGGGAGCTCTTAGACAAAGTGCACATGTAACATACCCACAGGTCCTTTCTGGTTGGTGAAGAGGATGCTCTGGTTGCTGCCGTCTGTGTTGGCAATGCTGATGTTGTCCCCGTCCGTCCAATAGAGTTTACTGCAAGAGTAGCACTAGATTATTTTTTATTATTTTTCACATAATATTTAAACATAATATTTTTTTCCCCCTATTTTTTAACGTATGTACTATTGTACTTTATTTGACAAAACTTGAAGATAAAGCAATAATTGTGTTATGCCCTAGGGAAAATGTAAGTACGTTTTTATTACATTCACTGCACTTTTTAGGGCCATACAAAACTTTTTTTCTTCCAATTTTTTCACTTTAACGCCTGAATTTTTGCCGGAAACCCTTTATTTGACATAGCCCTTAACTACATTGTATCTACCTCATTAAGTACAATGTAATACACTGTGTGACAAACTGTAATAACATGTAACTACATTGGACATACAGAATGGTTAGGCTTAGCTACAATGTTATTACAGTTTGATACAATGTAGTTAAGGACTTTCAGCTGTAACTCAATGCTGACTAACATTCAATGAGACAATATACTGTGCTTGAATGGAAGCTGTCTCTCTTATTTATTCAACACTAAAGCTACTGTGTATGCTACTTAACATGCAGTGACAAATGCCCTTCCAGATCCATTTGTCTGGGCCCAATGTGACTGGTTTATGCTGTCTAAATCACTATTTATTATACTTACAATGAATCAAAATGTTATTACATTTGTCAGATTTTTTTCTCTTCCTCATTTCCCATGTGAGAACTTGTGCATACTGGACAATGCTGTGTAAAAATGTTAAGACTTTGAGTTTTGAAGCATGGCCCCTCCCCGGCTATGTTTGCCCTTGCCCACTTCCCAGTGCATTCTGGGAGATGAGACCAAGCCAGCGTAAGAACCCAAGCAACATCTGGTTCTAATTTTACCCCATGCCAACAATGTGCGGATCGGAATTCATATGCTTACGGATACTACGGCTTACAAAGGAAGGAGGAGGAAACGAGCCAAACCAGGAAAATAAAATAATAAAGTTAAAGTAAAAGTATACATTTTTGTTTTGTATTTGAGGAAAACTAATCTACTCATTGTATATTGAAAAATACTGTAGATATGTTCTGGCTTCAGTATCAAGCTCTTACTAGTTATGTTTCTGTAAACTGGTGGGCTGGGGTCCAAATGTTTATCAGAAGTGTTAATATTGTTTTAATTTAGTTTTAAAAATGTACATGCCAGTAAAATAACATTTTTTATTTATGCATTTATTTAGTTATTTATTTTCCTTTTTGGGATCACCACAGCAAATCAATTGTCTACTAATGTGCAGTGTTTTGCATATATCGATTTTGGTGTCCTTCCTGACAATGTCCATTTATCCAGGCTTGGGACTGGTCCAAGTACTACACTGGCCTGTGGCTTTTTGTTGCTGTATTAACTTTGGTTTGAAACTCTGGACTAGAAAAGTGAACAAGCCATCGCTCAAAACAAACTCAGAAAAAGACGAGGGCTGAGATAAGAGCAGAGAGAGTGAGTTGAGGTCAATAAATATATCAGGAGTGAGCTCAAACTGTCATAACACACCAAAGATAGAGGCCACAGTGAGACAGGCTCAAACTAAAGTGAACTGAAGGTTAAAGAAAAATTAGACAGCCTTAGGGAGGAAGTATTGGACAGATGTGAGATGGACTGACCCCAGTATTGGGTGTAGCACCAGACAGTGGGGTTTGTCCAGGCCCTGGATCACAGCGTTCTTGAAGGAGCCGTCGAGTCGAGCCACGTTTATCTGTTTCTTGTTGGCGTCATAGCTGGTCCAGAACAGGTTTCTGGAGACCCAGTCCACTGCAAGACCATGAGCGTTGGGCAAGTCTAAAAACAAAAACAGAATACTACATATTCAGCCGTATAATGTATATATGTTTATATATTCTTGGATAAAAAAAAATCCTCCTATTGTTTTGTCGTATAGACAGTATATGGCATAATAATAGCATTATTTTTTATTATTATTAGGACTGTGGACAGAGGAACACATCTAATGAAGCATTGTTATTTTAAAAGTGATGAACACTGTATGTAACTAGTGAGTTTATATTAATACTTATATAGAGTTTTGTATATTGTTTTGCTATTTTTGTACCTAAAGAATTAATATTGACAATAAATAAAATAAAATCAATTTTTTATGTGGAAAAAACATCTTCCTCTCTTGTATTCATACCAGCAGACACCACGGTCTCGACCCCGGTCCCGTTGATGAAGGCTCTCTTGATGGTCTGAGTGCGGACGTCGGACCAGTAGATCCTGTGCTCCTGAGCATCATAGTCCACCACAGTCACATTATCAATGTCCGGGACGGTGAAGGAGATGATGTAGTTGTAATACGGATTATCAATGTCCACTCCTCGGATCTCGATCTGACGAGCGTAGAGCAGGAACTGACGTGATTCTGCAAGACAACAAAGAGGTTCACATCCATTTACATGTTTACATTAGGTTCTATCTCAGCTTCTTTATGCCAAGTGGGGAACAGTAAATTCAAAGAGCTGAGACAGACACTGACCAAGGACAATTAATTCTCACACACTGTAGAATATTTTAGATTTAACAATTCACCTATAGGTACATCATTTTGGACGGTAGCAGGAAGCCGGAGGAGGACAACTGTCAACTGCTTTGTTTGGTACAGTTTTGACAAGCTCAAACAGTTAGCTTGGCATGATAAATCAGATAATTCATAAATTAATAATATAAAAATGTAAAAAAAACTGCTTTTATATGACTTCCGGGTGTAAACCCTGTAATGACATTTGCTCACCACCATCACTACAAATATGCCATGGATGAAGATTTGAGAAGACGCAATGCCTACACAACCAACCACCCATAGTCTTCAAATATATGTAGCATGAAAGCCAATTAAACCAGAGAAAAATGGTCCAAAATACAGCAAGCAAACTTTTTACTTCTAATGCACCTTTCCACTCTGCCAACCCCACATCTAACACTCTTCACTAGTTTAGTCAAACATTAGTATTAAATTGTCAAAAATGCCACAGTAATTACGGGTTATCCACAACTCAAACTCTAGGGTCAAACGCATGAATGCACCCTAATGTCACTCAGTCTGCTGGAAAGGTGCATTACTTCTGCTTCTCACACAAACATTTAATCCAAGTGCATCTAGGCTCCAATGATGGTGTTGGCAGTTCAGCTAACTCAATATACCAAGTGCCACAGAGTAAATGAATTGAGGCGGTGAAGACACATTACAAATGCATTGGTGTGGGGCGAGCCTGACAAAAACAAAGACTAAAACAAGTAAAATAAGGCGTGTACTGAAGACACACTGGGATTAAACCAGGTACAAGTCTTGATTAATCTGGAGCATAACATCAAGATTAATCAAGACTTAATCCAAGATCAAACTAATTAAAAACTAAACAGACTTAACTAAAACCAGGACTAAAGTGGGACTAAATGCTGAATAGCAAGAAGAAGGACTAACCCCTAGGATTAAATGGATCTAAACCAGGAATAAAATAAGACTTAATCCAAGATAAAACTAGGACTAAACTTCTGCCTCTCAAGCATTTAATTCAATTGTATCTTGAGTCCAACATCTGCAGCTGAGTTAACTCAATAGACCAAGTGCGACAGAGTAAATGAACTAGGCCTGTGCTGTCGTCCCCGACAGCAAGGTGTCTCTCGGCGAAATGGGCCCATACGTCTGCCCCATACATCTGCCACAACTGGCACCAACGGGCATCTTAATCAGACATTGTGTGATGGGTTTTAATATTGTTAACAACCAATTAATAGGCCCCGCCCCCAAACCATGACAAACATGAGAAAGGTCTATTTGACTTTTTGGGTGTTTGTGAAGGATGATTTTTGATTTCCCTAAAACTACATTCTTCTTTCAGTCTATAGGGGGCACTATAAAGGTAACTGCCATCATAATGGTCAGATGTGTTCAGGGCCGGGGGCAATTAGGTTTTTCAGGTTAGAGCCTAATCGGGCAAAGTATGTGCAAGTTAGAGGCTGTCAAATATACCTGACCTCCCAAATTCAATCCAAAAACTTCCTGTTTGTTGTAGGGTGGGTAATAGATAGTAGAAATAGAGATGAACTTTAGCACATTTTTGTCTTTATTATCTGTCCTTTTAATTAAGTAAGGCTTAGCAATTCCTCCACCACTGGTCTAGTCCAAGTATGCCCAACGCAGGGCCTAAATGATGGACACACAGAAGAGGGATGAGGAAGAAAGAGTAGCCTACTAATCACAGTGTTGTCTGGTCCGGACTGTGAGATAAGACACTGAAGCTATGAGACAGAATGGTGCTGTCTATTCCATTACCTCAGAGATAATAGAAAGTGCCGCTCTGAATACTAAAAACTCACCAAGCTACTAAACAGACTTAGACCAAGTTTAACAACACTTCAATGCACACTCGAGCCGTCAGGGAGATGGACCCACTAGGAGAAAAAAATCATGTCTAAAGCGTCTAATCCTCCAGCTCTTGTCTCTTTCACGTCCAAACAAACAGAGAGAAACATTTCTGTATACGGTGTTCAAATGTATCTGTTGGATTATATTTGGATCAGAGAGTCAGGCAGATAGAAGTACCACCCTAGAACATATACAGGGTTTCAAGGTACCATTTAATCAATTTAAAATAGCCTAAATTAGGTCTAAACCAGGTCTATAAACCAAGGGATACATAAATAAGGAACAATGGCTCAAAAATAATGACTTAATGAAGGACCAAATAGATCCCACAGACCAAGCACGACTAAACTGAAGTTGAAACATAGAGCGAAGAGGATGAACAATTAAATGTAATTAATCAAACTGAACTAAAAAAATTTGTCTAAACCAAGACTAAATCCAAAACTAAACCTAAAGTAGGAATGCTCATCAATATTAGCCAATGTACACGTTTGACTGATATCGGTACTGCCCTATTTAGACAGCCGACGTTAAGCTGTTGTTATGGTTTAGAAACAGCCAAAAAAACACCAGTTCAGAGCCAATTCAGTCTCAAATTAATATTTTTACTATGTTGTGTCAACCAATTCATGGATTAATGAATACATCTAAAACCTGTTAGTTCCATGACGATTTTCTATCCCTTTACGTAACATCATAGGAAACATGGTCTACCAAAACATGTTTACAGAGTATTGAATAGGTACGGAAATGATATCAGTCTGATATATTATATGTATCAGACAAGAATTTTTATATTGATGCATCCCTACCTAAAAGACTCCTGCAAACCAGAGGTACCCACACCACAGCTTGAGAACCACTCCCCTTAAACATTAGTGTGTGTTGAATGTTACCGTAGCAGGTGCGTCTGTCAGGCCCCAGTTTCATGAGATGAGGACAGGAGCAGGAGAAGGTCTGGTTGTAGTTGATGAGGCACAGATGAGAACATGGCTCCTTCCCGTTTTTGGCTGCACATGGATTGGGAGCTGACCGAGAAAATTCAAAGAATAGTATTTTTTAATTTGTTAGATACAACTGACTTTTCCATCCAAACCACATATCCATGAACCAGATTATTATTATTATTGGTTGAAAATTAGTTAGATTTTGAGGAAGGTTATGCTGCATTGATTAATAACTATGAACTAGAAAGCACTTGGAGAGCACAGACCTCCGCCAAGGCAGCTCATTTCCATAGATCACTCCTGAACTGGTCTTTGTGTAATTTCTGACTTTCCCTGAAAATGACAACCAAATTGGTGCAGTATTTTTTTGAGTAAGGTTGCTAACAGATAAAAAAATAAATATTTCTGGATCCAGACGATGCTTTAGATCACACCCAAAATTGAATCAATTGTTCCTTGTGTCATTTCTGATCTCCCCTGAAATTTTATTCAAATCGGTTCAGTACTTTTTGCGTGACAAACCAACAAACATAACCTCCTTGGCGGAGGTCAAAATGTAAATAGTATTTTTGTATAAGATGGATTTCAACCCAACTTTAGTTACAACTGAGCTATAATACTGGTTTCTAAAATCTTCTACAATCCAGAAAATCCAGGTAGTGTTTTTGACCCACAACAACCCATATTTCTAAATGAACCACTAACAGAAAATATAACAAGTGAATGCTAATAAAAACATAAAATGACTGTAATCTGGTGGCTGTCCAGGATAGGCTGAACATGTATACTGTAACAAAAGGAGAGCCCATTATCAATGACTCATGACTGTATCATGTTCACATTTACCTTGTGGCTGTCTGGATGGATGGTAGACCTGCAGGTCGAATGGTTGTGTGTTGGTTCTCTGCACCACGGTCACATTACTGCCCGTCCACTTGTTGGCTTTGGCCAGAGTATTTGTCCTCCAGTCAGTCCAGTACACCTCTCCCCCATACATGGTGACCGCGAAGGGGTGAGACAGGTACTCATGTCCCCTCAACACCTCTATCAGCCCAGAGCCGTCGTATTTGGCTGAGTATATGGCATCAGACCTGAATACAAACGGACAGTTTCCACTTAAACGTCTGTACAGCTTACTGAAAGATTTGATAATAACATTTTGATCACTGGCCACTGCGGTTGTACTTTTCTTGTTAAATGTTTATGTAATGTTTGTGACAATATGTTGACACACATTTGCACAAAACTGAACTGAAATATGGGGCATTTATAACCCTAGGAGCTCAAATTCAAGCATAAATTTGTAGTTAAATGTATGTCTAAACACCGATGGGATAAAGTGGCTAGTAGGAGAGATTTGTCAGATGGCCTAGTGTTAAAGTCAAACACTGCTACTGTATAAAGGAAGATTAAGAAGTATTTTGTCTAACCTGGCATCTATCCACAGAATGCGGCGCTCCAGATAGTCCACAGTCAGTCCGTTTGGCCATCCTCCGTTGCCGGTTTCTTTATGGATGGTTTTCCGGCCATGTCCGCTCATGGAAGCAGCTTCAATCCTCGGCATGCTTGCGTCCCAGTCAGTCCAAAACAGGATTCTGTACAACAATATCAACACTTTTAAGCAGGAGCATTTTAGTAATTATCTGTTACCTACTCTTTCAAGATGCCTGAAATGAAACTTCAACATATTGTTCTGCAGCATTTGTCAGAACTGAATGAAAGACTGTTGCTGGGTGTATAATTGGATTTATTTACGTATTTGACTACGTAACTGAAGTCACCAAGCAAAATCAATCATCATCGTCAAGCTAAACCATTAAATCAAACTGTTCTCAATTTGTGTGCACTGATGCAGAGACATGATTCCTCCTTTTTCCATTGTTGTGCAGTTTTTTACATAGCCATGACTAGAATAGACACTTTCTTTAAATCATGATCAGTCAGTATTTCAGTGTTGACTGTAGTCAAACAACCAATGGAAGCAACCCCAACTCCAGACTACTGAGCAGTGTTGGCCAAAGTTTCAGGATCTCAACATCTAAAATCCTTGCTATTAAAGTAAAGTCTCTCTTCCTAACTTGTTTAATTACTAATATTCTATATTATAATTTGTTCCATACCCGTCTCTGGGGTCCAAGGCGATGGCTCGGGGATGCTCCACTTCTCCAGCAAGAAGTGTGGTTCTCATGGTACCGTCCAGTTTGGCCACCTCTATCTGGTCCAGGTTACTCTCTACCCAATAAATGTTCCCCGCGATCCAGTCCACTGCCAGGCCTTCAGGGGTGGCAAGTCCGTACTGGATCACCACATCGAAACTGGTCAGAGCTGCAATGTCAACAAAATGGACAATAACTTAAAAAAGCAGTAGCTCAGTGGTAGTGCGGCCGAAGGGTTGGTGGTTCGAAGACATTTAACCCACAATGTCTGTGTATGAATGTTATTATCATTATATAAACCAAAATGATTACTGACAAACTATTTACTTTACTGACTTAAGATAATTAGTAATCATCACTCTGTGACTCAATTGAGAAACACACTTAGCCACACTTAGTTACAGGAACACAATGTACGATTTCATCTAAACAACAAAAACAAAGGCTCATCATCAAACAAAGATCGTCTAGTTACATACATGGTTACATTTCAAAAGTTAAAGCTATAATAATGATAGTAAATGATAATAGTAGATGATGATTATAGTAGATTATGATAATAGTAGTAGATGAAGATGATAGTAGATGATGATAATGATAGTAAATGATAATAGTAGATGATGATAATGATAGTAGATGATGATAGTAGATGAAGATAATGATAGTAGATGATGATGATAGTAAATGATAATAGATGAAGATGATAGTAGATGATGATAATAGTAGATGAGGATGATAGTAGATGAAGATGATAGTAGATGAAGATAATGATAGTAGATGATGATGATGATAGTAAATGGTAATAGTAGATGAAGATGATAGTAGATGATGATAATAGTAGATGATGATGATGATGATGATGATGATGATGGTAAATGATAATAGTAGATGATGATAATGATAGTAGATGAAGATAATGATTGTAGATGATAATAGTAGATGATGAAGAGGATAGTAGATGATGATAGTAGATGATGATGATGATGATAGTAGATGATAATGATAGATGATGATAATGATAGTAGATGATGATGATGATAGTAAATGATAATAGTAGATGATGATAATGATAGTAGATGAAGATAATGATAGTAGATGATGATGATAGTAAATGGTAATAGTAGATGAAGATGATAGTAGATTATGATAATAGTAGATGAGGATGATGGTAGATGAAGATGATAGTAGATGATGATAATGATAGTAAATGATGATGATGATAGTAAATGATGATAGTAGATGATGATGATGATAGTAGATGATGATGATAGTAGATGATGATAATGATAGTAGATGATGATAATGATAGTAGATGATGATGATAGTAGATAATGATGATGATGATAGTAAATGATAATAGTAGATGATGATGATGATGATGATAGTAGATAATGATGATGATGATAGTAGATGATGATAGTAGATGATGATGATGATAGTAGATGATGATGATAGTTGCTAATGATGATGATGATGATAGTAGATGATGATAGTAGATGATGATGATAGTAGATAATGATGATGATGATAGTAGATTGTAACAGTTCACCTATTTTCTCAAGGCTACCGTGATTATACCTGTATAATGTGCCCGTTAATCAACAGTGAAAGTAATCCCGGACAGTCCCACCAAGGCCAGCGTACCACCCCACTCCAAACTTCACAAACTTC
>JAVQKC010022311.1:0-37741 GCA_036025475.1 Philypnodon macrostomus | reverse complement strand
AGAATCACTGTACCAAGTTTCATTGCTCTCTGCCAAAGCAAGTGTGTCAAGACTCCCATAGGGGTCATAAACATGGGGGCGCTATAGAGGCATTCTTTATTTGACCTCTGTAATGTGCCCATGTACATTATGTATAGAATTGCCCGGATCAATGTGCCAATTCATTTCTGCAGGATTATTGGCTTAATAAAAGTGCATCAAAACATTAATTTGTTAATTATTTAATTGTCATTAATTGTAGAAGTACCAAACTCAATCCAGTTCTGCATCTTCATGATATATACCTGTGTGCAACAGTTGAAAAAGATACAGCAAATATTTGTGATATTTTAGAACAGACTAGAGAAACTCGAAAAATAAGTAATACATTTTTTTTTTAAATAATGATTATTAAAAAAAATATATGTTGATTATTTTAGATTCATTTACTTATTAGGTCTAGAATATATGACGACAGGTTTCAGGATATTTCTGACTGGTTTCAATATTTTTTTAGAAAATGTCACATATTCCACTGACAGATAAGCTTGCTTGAAATAAAACATTCATAATAAAACAGAATTACACTGAAAAGTGTAACTGAAAATCAAATAACCTGACCTTATACCGTAAATCTAATCAAAACAACACAAATTCTCAAAAACTTATTTGAACTAATCTAGTCATTCCTGTTTTGCAGTGTGGGAGCTCTTTCCTGCTCCAGGCTGACTGTACATCAGTATACAGGGCCATTCATCACGGACTGCACAGAACCTAATCATCATATGTCATACGCCAAATATGATGTGTGCATACGTACGGCCGAGGAGAGCGATGGTGTGAAGAACTTCATTTAAAGGGGAGGTACAGAGGCAGTAAATACTAGGAGGAGAAAATTTCAAGCAACTGGTTTTCAACATTTTCACACCATGTAATACTTTACATAATATCTAGATTATGAGTCGTTTTGATGACAACATATTTTGACTTGTTTCAAACACATTTATTACTGGTTTAACTATTTCATTTTTTCAAGCAAAGGGATCTACCAGTGCAATAAGTAATTTTTCCTAGTTCAAGTGCAATTTTCTTATTCCACTGGCAGATAATTCTTCTTGAAAGAAAAACAAAGACAAAAAAGATGAACACCACTCAGGATTACATGTAAACAACTGAAATAATCTAATTGAGGGGAATTAAAACTATGGCCCGGGCCCAAATGCAGCCCGGGCCCAAATGCAGCCCAAAAATATC
This sequence comes from Philypnodon macrostomus, assembly GCA_036025475.1. NCBI lineage: Eukaryota > Metazoa > Chordata > Actinopteri > Gobiiformes > Eleotridae > Philypnodon > Philypnodon macrostomus. The sequence continues at coordinate 36,508 of JAVQKC010022311.1, read as the reverse complement.
AAGGCTGCATGTGGATGAACTCAAACTGGATATAATCTCTTCAATAGTTTTGATGGTGACAGGTGTGAAGTGTGTTAGTTTCATGTGTCTCCCAGGTGCCTGTAGAGGAGTCATATATGGATATCCAAATTATGATATATAAACCCCAGAAAGAATAGCTGGGTATGATATATAATGGGGATTCAAAATAAAAAAAAATATGCTAAAATACTAAACACACTTTAACTGTAAGCGTGAATTTCTCAGTGAGCCCTACAGTGTCCCTTCTCCCTCTCCACACAGTGCCACATGTATGCACACACAGGCGCACCCCCGAGATGTAGTGGCCACTCAACTGAGCACATAAATGGCATGCTTAACTGCACTTAGGCCTCATTCCTCTTCTTATTCATGCTCCCCACATGGCCACATGACATGCCTCCAACAGCACATTAAGCCAGTGGTCCAGCAGCAAAACTCGGCTGCTCATTTGGTGATGATGCTCCCAGGCAGTTCAAAACTATACGAGCGATAATGCCACCGTATCAAATGGTGAATTATACAGTTGAAAAGCTTCAGGACGGAACAAATGAGGGCTTATTCTCATCCTTATATCTTCATGGATTTAGCTCTTGTGTTTCCTTCAGCCTCGGGACTTTTACCATTATATGTGACACATTCTATCTCATAAGATGTTTTATCTACTCCTTTAAATTTGGCTTAAAAAATGACGACGCCAAAGTATAAAGTAAAAAATCTGTCTTTAGGTGCTTCGTGGATGTGATTAGCACTCAAAGAAAAAAATGTTTGATTATTGGTGCTCTGAATGAATGTGTGTAATAGTGTGTGCTTCATTGTCAGTCCTACAAATAACCAGGGTGTACCTCATCTAAGGCCTATAAGCATAGATTTTTTTTTCTTTTTTATATTTAAAAAAATCCATTGCCTATACAACAGGAAATAACTGTGAACACTATTGGTTAAGATTTACATTGCGGAGTAGGTTCAAACCATACCAGAACAATGAGGTCATCAAACCAGCTGATCTTAGACATCCCAAAAAACGAGGTTGAAAACTAGAGGAGACAGGGCTTTTGCTGCAGTCTCTTTTATTTTGAAATCTTTATTAAAAACCCAGCTAGTCTGTTGTTGTTTTTATGTATTTCTTGATCTTAGTTATTTTATTCTCTTGTGCTTTTAGTGTTTTAACTTGTTCTAGATGGTATTTGACTGTGACTTGTATTAGTTCTGTATTTAATTGAACCTGTAAAGCGCTTTGGGGCAGCATGAGTTGTAGTAAATGTACTACACAAATCAACTTGACCTTGACCTTGACATACTGTCAAACTTTGGTCATTCACGTTTTTTGCTTTTACACAGAACTGCTTTGCCAGCCTCGGCATTAGAAAATGGGGCCCAGAAATTGGTTTTGGTCTTGTCTTCCACATATTCAGTCGAAAAAAATATGCTGCTGGAAAAGTGGCCACTTATGTTACTCAGTAGTTAGTTTAAGCCAGTACCTTCAGTAAAAAAAGCCATACAGAGCAAAACCGATTTGTGTCCAGACCAGACCAGAAATGTAAATTCAACAATCTTTCACCAAATTCAAAGCTACAAGTTTAGCTAAATCCTAAACGCGAGATTGTAGTGTATAGAAATAATCCAATTCAGTATACTGCACAATACTATAGCTTGAGAGATAAAAGCGTTTAAATTAGCACTAGGCACACCCACTAACTGTATTGAGCTTAAAGAGATGAAGTACATTTGCAATAACCCAGCTTATTGGTTACTACTAAATCTAAATTTGTCATGTATTATTTTTAAACTTTATTACCGTATGTAAGTTGAACCAGGGCTCACGGTGACTAAAGTGTGGTTGGTGTGGGCTTGTTTTCACACCCAGAGGTCGCACGCAGTATGGCACATTTTAATAAACCATGATGCATATTTTTCAACTAGTCATGACCTATGAGCATGAAAACACTTATGTTAATGCGTTGGTGTGCGCTACTTGCACAGAAACATCAACAACTTTATCCCCACGATTGAAAGGCAAAAATCTATCTGTAGTTAGAGCTATCAAGTTTTGCCAGACTAAAAACCAAGCATCACATACTCAAGGCTTGACATTGGGAGCTGCTTGTACATCCTGAGTGGATTCTCAGACTCTTGCTGAGTTTTTGCTCAATAATTTAGGCAGACCACTATGTAAGGTGGCTCAAGAAAAAAGGGGAACCTATGAATTATTCACCGGCATCCTGTGTAAAAATAGTCAACAACACAAAGTGAGATGTGAGGTGGATGGACTGAAGTATATGGACGCAAATGTGATCTATTCATGTTTCACACTATTAACACAAAATAGTGATGTATGATGCTAGGTGGAGCCAAAATGTTCTAGAAACTAATTTAAAAGGTATTTTTTTCCCAGTCCCTGCAGCACCGTCTACTCCCAACACCCAAATAGCAATGTTTACTCAAAAAATGTATATGACATTAAGCCTGAGTTTGGAGCTTCCCTTATACTTGTAGCTCAGAGTTTAGCATAAACCAAAAAACTAATACTTATCCCTATACGTTTTCTCTTTTGTGCTGTTTTGCCATGTAAGCAGATAAAGCCAATGCTGGAATATATTTCAGTCATTTAAAGTTGAGTTGACGTTTACTTATTTTAGTGGGGAATTAAAAAAATGCATACTTTTTTTATTTATTACAATACACCAGTCGGTTGAGACATTGTTTTGCCCAAACTCAAGAAAAAAATGCACTTGTACTTTCTGTACCAGTTTAAAAAAAAAAAAAAAAAAAAAAAAAGAAATTAAGTGACTTAATAGATAACATTCATCATTAATCCGTATAGGAATTAAGTGGTCAGCTAATACACTTTAGCTTCCCACAGTAAAATCAATGTATAGTCCTATCTGGTCCAATCTTCATTAGCCTCCTGCTGTGAGTGTAATTCTCCATATTTTATCAGGCGCTCCACATCTCAAGAGCAGGTTAATACTGACTGCACAATCTCCCTGCCTCGCCGCAGCCCAAGCAGCATGATGGATGGCCTCCCATTACTTCCCACTGGCCATGCCTTAGGGAATTCAGCTCATGTTATAATTGTGCAAATAATGCACATCCCCGTAGATTAATCATAATTGAGCCTGGCTTGGCTGCTACATACTTTTACACTTTTTAATTTCTATTCCGTTTCCTTAGGCTTCTGTCTAGTGTTATTGGTTTATGTAATATATATTGCAATCTACATCCAACATAATGTATGGAGAGACTGCACTACCACATTTATCAGCTGGATCTGACTAATATTACTTTATTCATCTTCTCCGACTAATTCACTGTTGGGTCACAGGTGACTGGTGGCAATCCCAGCAACTATGTGCTTTAGGTGGTATACACCCTAGACAATGGCCTGTTAGTCACAGGGCTTACATATGAACAGAAATAGAGAGCCACTCCTTGCATGTCTTTGGACGGTGAGAGGAAGCCAGAATACCTAAAAAGAACCCACAGAAACACAGGAAAGACATGCAGATTGTGAACAGAACACACTTACTGAGATAGAGCATAGCCTGGCTTCTAATATGATCAAAATAAAAACAGCTGCTACTTGTAAAATGTATAATCTTTAGTACTTTATAATTGGCCAAAAACATAAATAAATATGGATAAAATGAAAAGGTGTTGCCGTAGTTGCAGCTTGTGAATTCTTAAAGAACCATATTTTCTTCTGTACTACAAGATATCACTGTCTTCTCAAGAAATGCTTCCTGAAGTGAAAATTCGGTCAGTTCATTCATCCTTGAAATCAATTTCATCAGCTTCTGCCTTTTCCAGTAGTCTCAGGTCTTTGACACTGGAGTGTGTGTAAAATGTGTAAAGTACATGAAAATGCATAAAAACAACAGCCTTTTACTCCCATGATGCCTCTCTCCTCTTCACAAGTGCATATGACTACTACACTGCACACATCACCCACGCCACTCAGTCCTTGACCTCTATTTGAGCTGACATATGTTACTAATTGGAATTCTTAAATATTGCATCTTCTATATGGCTTCTTTACATTGATGGCTAACTTTCACCTGCTTCTTTACTATGGATACTGCAAGAGGAGTCAAACAAAGGGTCAAGTATAATACATATCAACAGCTTTCACAGCATTTCTACACACACAGAAGTCAAATCTAAAGTTACACCCTTAACGAGACAATCTGATGTTCTAACAAATAAGCAGCCCAGGAAAATTCCCACATATACATATATATATATATATATATATATATATATAATACTCATTACACCATTTTTATAATAGAAATGGAAACACTAAAATGCTGGGATTTAAATGAAATACATACAAATAGTAAACACTGGACAAAATGAGTGAGACAGCAAAACTTACATTGTGCTGCGTCTATGCAGAGGTGCAACACACTATGCAAAAAGTCTAGTCAGTTACACATGGAAGTAAACCAAAACCGATGCAGCCGCCGATGTCTGTGACTTCTAATCCTCGTATAATCTTTGAGTTGTGAAATTGTGAAAGACAACACAGGCAGCGACTGCCAACAGGCCGCCACAAAGGAGCTTTAAATTAATTTCTGCCTTTATACATGTTTTTACTTAACGTTCTGCTCGTGGAATATCAATTCAAGATGTGGCCCTCATGCTCATTCCAAAAATCAATGGCCCAAGGAGCAAAATGGAGACTTTGAGAAGCGATCTAATTATCTGCTCCGAATCACTGCATCTTTGACCAGTTCATTACAACATCATGTGAAGGGAGTTTTAGTTTCTAAAAACAAGTGTTTCTATCAAGTACATCAGAAAATTCTTCTCTATATTAAGGCCCTTTTAATACTTAAAAAAAATACTATTAAAAATTCAACATTCAATTTTCTTTTTTTCAATTTCTTACATTCAAATCCATTATAAACGTTTAACTGCATTATATGAAGAAAAACACCAACATCCAATGCATAGACCAACTCCTGTTACCAAATGTAAAATCTATATTAATAAGAATGTGAATGTTTGTGATATGCAAACTGAACTTGATACATTTGCAAATTATTGTGGAGCCAACAAGAATGCCAAATAGACTAAACTGCGGGCCTTGTGGCTATTATCTGGCCTCTACACAATCATTTGTATTCTATTAGCTGAAGTCAGAATCCTCCAGCGCCTCACTTGGATAAGACCTGGCTTTTACCTGATAGGACTCATGCCAGTTGTGATGGCAGCCGCACTCCGAAGGCCACAGGTCGCAGCTCCCCCCCTTGGCCCTCACTGACGCCAAATGCCCGGGACTCCTATGGGACACGCTGTCCGAATGATGCCAATTGAATGGGCGACCCATCCTCCTGGGCAGGGTAGCACCTCCGGGCACCGATCCGTAATGGTAGCGCTGGCTCGGCTGTTGATGAGGATGATGCTGCTGCTGCTGATGATGGTAGTGGTGATGAAGACTGCCGGGCTGCTGATGGTGCCAACTATAGGAGCCGGGGAGATCTCTGTCCTCTCTTGCGTCCAGCTCGGAGAAGCAACTGTGCTGTTTGCTCAAGTATGCCGTCATGCTGCCGTCAGGGTACGCTAACCACCGCTTACTTCACCACTTCTTCAGCTGGTTCAAATTTCTTTAACCAGTCATCAAACAAAAACGGCGGTCCCTGGCTGGTGTAAGAGCCGCACGCAAATGAATGATAAATGAAGCGACTGGCTGGCTGGATGCTGGAGCTATGCTGGTGACTGAGGGGGGAGTGTGTGCACAATGTGGTTAGAGTGAGAGAGAGAGTGAGTAAGAGGAGGTAGGAGGAGAGAAGTGACGGAATAAAGAGAAAGATGAATAAGAGGGAATGATGGGATGGCGGGAGGTAGATAAGAACAGCAGGGGATGGAGAGAGAGAGAGAGAGAGAGAGAGAGAGAGAGAGAGAGAGAGTTGTTGGTGTACTGGCTGCTAGCCCGGTGTCAATAAATGAATCAAGCATCCGCACCTCCAGGCAGGCAATTGATGGTCTGTGCTGCTGGGAATAAGAGGGCTTGAACTGCAAATCCGGGGGTTTGGGCACAAGAGGCAGTTACGTTCCAAAAGGTCAAAACGGGATGGTCGAGATGGATGGAGGATGGAGAAGAATGAGGAGTTGAATAATATATTAAACAGGTAGGACGTGCAGGGAATGTGCACATCGTGGATGACAAATTTATTTAGAATTTAAAAAAATCACATTACACGGTCAAGTCTGCAAAATCTATTGATCATAGCAACTATGGGCCTTAAGTGGGGTAAACTCTTCGGTACCGTATAGAATTTATCCATACTACTACTCCTATTGATAATGCTCATCGATCTACTATTTTATTAATACTCTTATCAATACTTTTATGTGAAAGAAAGAGGAAGGATGACAAACACATTGTACACATTTACATTAAAGCAGCTTAGATTTTATTTGCACAATGTTGTATTATAATTAGTGTTACACGAACAATATTTGTCAGGTAATTTACCATTATATGCAACATGGTGGCAGAAGAAGACACCTTTCAGCCTCTTATACTCTTATACTTATACGCTTTAGAGTGCATGTAACCATTTTTTATTTTATAATCCTTTTTATTTATTTCAAGCACTTATCTTTGATAAACAACACTTTTTCGACACATTTCGATGGTATGCGTCACACTCTGTTTGTATTTGGTGCACTTTGGCGAGAAGTTTAGATTACTAGAGTCACCGCTGTAAGCAATGCTTTTGTTACATTTGAGACAGCGTGCACAGTCTGCACCTACTTTAGCCCTTTTAGCTCGGCTGCTCAGTGTCAGCGAGACAAACTCCTGTGTAAGTGAGAGAGCATCTGAGCGTTAAACTGAGCAACAGGCTCCTCTCCTCCCCTTCGCGATGGCAGCAGAGGCGAGAGGGAACGAGATGGCTCAGATAAAAAGCCAAATCAAAGCAATGTAAGCTGTGGCCGCACTGTTGCAACGCTGTCTGGTCAAAATTAATGCCGGAGCAGAAAAATACTGGGTTTCAGTACCCATCCCTAGTGGGCAGTTAGTTGTGGGCAGAGATGCCAGAGAGCCTGCAGTGGGATGACACAAGGAGAGGACCCAAAGCCTCCTGGCTGAGAGGCAGGCAAATGACATGCCAAATATTAACTAAGATGGTCTCCTCCCTAAAAAAGAACATTTAACCAAAATTATAATGTCAGCATTTGGTCAAAGTGTGTTCTATTTTTACATTTAGCACATTGGTGTGGAGTTGCTGTATTGATTGCACAATGCTCCTATGGGATTTAAGATCTCTGTGAATCAATATTTTACTGGGTTCTTTTATGCTGGAGATAAAAATTCATTGTATACTTCGACTTCAAGGTGTATAGATATGCTATACAATTGTTCTCAGCATGTCTCTGAAATTCATTGCAAGATATCACATGCATTATGTCTCAGGTGTGTATGCAACTTTTTCAGCAAAAAAGAATAAAGAAGAATAAACAATAAATCAATGTGGGTACTGAATCCTAATGGAAAAGTGCTCATAGATTTATGAGAGAGCAAAATAACTGGACCATTAGCAGAAATGCAAAGTGAATTGTAATGCCTTCTTCAAAAGGTAATGTTTTGTTAGCATATGTTTGTTGGTTTATCAGTCTGTTGGCAAGTTAACACAAAGAAAGAATGGGATTTTAATGGATTTTTTTAAGGGGCTGAGGAATGATCTTCAAAAAGTGAGTCTACCTCTAGATTTCCAATGGTAAACTAAAAAAATAGAACTTGATATAGACAGAAATGCATATGTGACCACATCCTTCTAATATTAAAGAAGATAGATATTGGTTTTATATCACAAATTACAATCTCCTAAAAGCATATAATTTTTAAAAAATGCAGTTGGTCCATGATGCATATAACTGCTGATTTCAATGACAGAATGATATACCTACATAGTTCACAAAGATTACATATGACTTATTTTACCACCAAACAATCTTTCCTCACGTCTTTCTGTATCCTTCACTCAAAATCAGAGGGAACTGTTAAAATGACATCACAACTAATCTCACAAGCCACTGATCCTGAGATTGAAAAATTCCCAAACCTTCAAAAAGCCCATCTCACAGCCGATGAGCAGCATAGAAAGGAATGCCACTGTTATGGCCTGTTATAATGATGTTACCAGAAAGTGTATTTCTTATAGTCCAACCTCCCCCCTCTGCCGCAGTCACATGTAATCAGGGTCATGGGGCTTTAAGTTGCAAGCAAATGATGCCAGAACATCCGGCCGCTTTAGTGTCAACATGGGCCGCGATGTGGGAAGAGCAAACAAGCTGTGTGCACAGTGCAGCAAACAAAGTAATATTCAGGGCTCATCATTTTCAAGACTGCTTCATACACTAAATCTGTATGAGCAAAAAGATAACTTATTGACAAATATAAAGCGAATTGATAGTATTGAATAAATAGCAGTATTATTAAAGAGAATAGTATTTTTGCTGTCCTATTTAATCACTGATTAATACTATATTAGAATTCATAGTTGAAAGCACAACCCACAGCTAGACATTATAATCAATCTCCTACTGAATTAATGGCCGCCTGCAGTGTGGCTCAGTTGTGGCTATGTCTACTTACACAATGAAACAACCAATATAAAAAATAAAAATAAAGCTAGGGTAAGCAGAGTGGAGAGAAAAAAAAGAAAAGAAAAATACTGGCAAAAGCAATTATGTCATAAATATTTTCTGGATGGTCTGGTCTAACGGTAAACAAAAGCTAGATCAAAAACCTAAATTCAAAGACGTGCATTATGATTTTATTATGTATTATGATTTTAAACTTTATTTGAAGATGAAAACATTTCCACATGACTTTGTAACTAGGTCCATTTGTGTGTTCTAGTTCAAGTTGTCTGCCTTATTCTCACTCACTTTTAATGGTTACACAATTGCATTTAATTGGTCAATACTTGTTCAGCTTGTTTAGGCTAATTATTTGTATTGAAATAATTTACTGGTGTCCAGGCAACATTTTGACATTACTTTTCAACAACATTTGACACCAACAGCCTCCCTCATGAAAAAGAACCACTTCCTTTTCAACAGCACATAATCTATTACATGGTGAATTGCGCGATGCTTTAGTGTTTGCATGGGCGTTATCATCAACCAAAGAGATGGCCACAAAAACCGCCAGCGATGGAGAATAACGGCTCATCAGAAAACAGGAGAGAGGGAGAGCCGCACAACATGAGAGACATGTGGGCAGCAGGGGGCACGCTCGGATGGATGGTTGCTCACTTTAAAAGATTGAACAAACACAGATCTCTCGGGCCAGCTGCCATTTCTGACATCCATCTGACATTTTTCAACAACATGACTGTTTAAACTAAATGCTATTTATATTGAAATAGTACTTTGTCTATGTCTCAGGAGCAGAACAATATCAGAGCAGAAATAAATGGCAACTAATGTCAAAGTCAATTCTAGTTCATGACTAAACCAAGACCAAACTAGAGCCATATCTAAGCTAGGTCTGGCAAAACTAGAAATAAACTGTACTTAGCACTGGTGTAGTTTACCATCTCTAGTTTTGATGTCTAATGTGAAATGTAGTTTATAAAACACTAATCTATAGCATTTAACCAAGAGGTAACTATATATAAGACAAAACATGCAATCTATGACCTTTATTGTCAGAGTGTTCAGTACATCTACACTCGTCATCCGGTAGCCAAACAAAAGAAATTGATTCTCAATGCAACAATTAAACACCTTTAGTAGTTCAGTTATTTCCCTATAGACTATTGCAGAGATTATTGCATTTGTGAGCTCTGGTGTGAGTTTATGCGTGCCCCTGTCTCACTGGCAATGAGTTTTAATTTTATAGTCCCCAAGCACAACAAATGTATAAATATATGCATTGATTCATCTCTTACATGAACGTATTTACCTCAGTTAGATATCACAGTTACACACATGGGAGGATGGAGAGGTGCTACAGTCTGTGGTGCCTTTAGTGACTCATGCACAAATCTGTTAGTCCTGTTTACAAGTCCACTGGGCTCCATACATCAATGTTATCTCAGTAAATGTATGCTCTATGTAAATACTATACATATACAGTGACCTTGCTAAGGAGAATAGATTCTGAAAGTTTACTTTCATATTCTTTGCATTCTCAGATAATGTTTCTGTACGGCTGGACCTTATAGATTACATATAAGTTACAGGAATAAGATATAAACAATTTGGAAATATTAGTATGGTGCAGTAGTAGCTCTAAGATACTTGTCTCCAGTGCATTTTTGTTTATTAGATGGTGTTTTAAAAGGATTTTTCCAACATAGTATTTGGGAAGGGTTTGACAGCTGGTCACATTAAAGTTTATTGCAGAGAATATAATTATCAGATTTACTGTAAGATGGCACACAAGTGATCAAGTATGCTATAGTGCGATATAGTACTATTGTTATTTATTAGTTTTTTCATTTTGTAGGATGACTATTATTTTGATATCTTTAAATGATATTAAAACATAGTGCAAATAAATCCACTACTTTGCATGAGTTCAAAAGTTCACCGGTAACACAGGCCATATTATGTTCGATTCTAACATGCCATCTAAGACATTCCTCTAAGGATATGCAATCATGATATGCAATAAGCTATGTCAGCATATGAATGTCAAAGTAAAAATCAATGTTTCTCAATTTACATAATCTTTTCTGCTGACTCATGCTTTTAACATTTTATTTAATCCGTACTAGAGCCCATATTCCACTTTGGCAATGAGGTAATGCTTTTACACAAGGTGATTGGGGACATTGTGGATAAGGTGACAGTGATTAGTGTGAGAACGTGGACTGCATCAGACCAGAACTCCATCTACACTCTCACTCAAGGTAATTCTATGCACAAAGCCCACGGGCAGCACTCAACATCAGCTCTTACTACTGCACCGGGCCACTCAGACAAATTTATGAGACAGCAGGTGAAGATACTGACAGTTTGGAAATAAAACACAATGTGTGTAGGCCTAGGCTTGCAAAAAATGTCCAATCAAAGGCTTACTTAAAACAACAGCTTTGGTTTAGACTTAGTTAATTAGTTTTAGTTAATAAGCTTTTGGGTTAGCCATAAGTTTTGAATTGGTTACTGAAATCTACTGAATTGGTTGTGAAATCTATACCATGGTATACCAATATTACATTTGGGTTCTTCATAGCTTCTCCCCATCAGCTAAAAACATCAAGAGAAGTGATTCTCTAAGTCACTACTGGCTACTGGTCTAGGCTAGTTTCCCCATCTAAGGCCCATAGTTGCTGGAAAGAATATGAATGAGTAAAAGAATGACATAGGCAGTAGTGTATCCCAGTTTTAGTATGGAAGCACATATGTCTAGATGCCTGTCTTCGTCATTGTCAGTCTGCTCAGGTAGCAGTTGACCCTTGGCTCAATCTCGAGATGAGCCAATCAAATTCTGACAGGTCATTTAGAGAGTCGATCGAGCAGCTCTCAGCCACTCAGGCCTTTGTCGCTATGGAACTCCATGGGTATGGGGAAAGGTGGACTTGGGTGAATGGACAATTAACACTGACTTTGTGCAGTATGATATTGAGACTAAATGATGCGTCGTTTAAGAAAATTGTGAATGATGAGAGCATACAAGATGGGGGACAACAGCACAGTGCAAATACCAAAAAAAAAATAAGACAAACTATAAACCAGTTATTAAATTAAAAATAGAATGTACTTTAAGTGGTGCAGGATGTGTGCATTTCAAAAAGTGCAACCCTAAAAGTGATATATTCTTTGCTTCCTCACACAATGCCCATCAAGTAACCAATATAGACACAGGTCTTGGTGTAGCACTGTTTTATGTAATGTCTGTAATTTGCCACATGGGGGCACTTACAGTTCAGTTTCAATCTGCACATCTCACTAACTGCATTACTGTATTAGTGAATATCACGGAAGTTAGACTGCTGCCCAGCTTTTAGGTCAATTAAGATAATTCAAACATTACTAAGAAACAAGACATGGTATTTCACTCCTACTAACAAAAATACAGTATATTATGTCAGGTCTATTCAGGTTGCAAATTATTCATTATGGATTTATCAAAATTGTCATCAATCACTTGCATCACTTTAGTTTGACAATAGAGTACTATTTTAGTATGTGCTGTATAGCTAATGGCATTGTTTATTAATAGGACAATGCATTTGAAAGCTGTCCAAATATTTGCAGGCAGGTTGGGTGGTCATGAGAAGTGAAGGTGACCAGACAAAACATATCCACAAATCCCTTATGTCATTGCAGATGTCCGGATAAATAATTCTGCTAAAAGTGTCACTGAGAAGGTGGGATGATAGATTGGCAAATAAAAATTCAAGCTGTAGCCAAAATTCTGGAACGGACAATTCACTTTCACATTTCAGGACAAAGAAGAGAGCCCACATTAACACAGGAAGACATGTTGACTCCACTTGCAAAACCATAACCACCTCTTGACTGCCCTAACATAGAGTAAGTCTAAACTCCCTACATTTGTCCAGATGATATTTTGATGATGATGATATGGACAACTTAAATATGCTAGAATATCATCATGATTTAAGTTGACTTAGTATGACACAGAAAACTACTGCTATCGTCTTAATAATGCTTTTTAACTTCCAAGTCAATGTGCGTCCAATCCATTATTAATCATAACACTAATACATGTACCTATACCTATGTACATATAGCATTTATTTCCTTTTTTAAATTACATGAATTCTGGCATTGCCACAGTAAACTGACAGTATAAAGCAGATACAATCACAATACAAACTTTTATCACCATATCACCCACCCCCAGGTCAATTATGTTGGCCCCATCAACCCAAAACACATTAGGTTAATCCTCCAGCTAGGTACATCCAGACCAAGATCCTGGCTCAGATAGTGGATAGATGGGCACTGCACTGCGGCTGCCCACTGCTTCGGACAGGTTGCCCCAGCGGCATTGAGGCATGGGTCAAATGCAGAGGACAAATGTCCTACGGGGGAAATAAAGTGTAACCATAAAATCTGTTACTTTGGTTAACAAAAAACACAGAATCAGTTTGTTTTTTTTACTCACACTTGTTTAAAAGCATCCTTTAGCCTTTGCTGCCTAGTGGTGGTAATGAGTGGTGAGTTTGTGCAGCTTTAGGAAAGAATTGATTAGTAAATTGCAAAAACTCTCTGTACCAAAAACACTGTGGCAAAGTCAAATGTGAATCTGGAGTGGCGGACATTTTTCCCCAGACAATGCGGTCAAACTGTGTCAGACAAAAAAAGACAAAGAAACTGCCCTGTGCTGTTTGATGTTGCATTAGCTCCAATACAAACATGCAGGCTTGTGTGTGTGTGAGTGTGAGTGTACAAATCATAATGTTGTATCCCAGAGACCAGCTCATCTTTGGAAGATTGTGTCTTTGATTTGGCGGGCTCGCGACAACAGACTGACTGTGTTGGACATGAACGGTGGATGAGTCAAGTCAATAATCTGACATAACACTGCAATACTGGAAAAAGCAACACACAAACAGGTGCATAAACAATGACATAAAAGAGAAAATATGGGCCAGATATGTTAGCACCAAGCTGCAAAAACATTGTCATAATATTACTAATGGAGTATCCATTTGTTTAACAGGAGCGTGAAATTACAGAGGTTTTAATCGGCTCTTAAGGGACTGACATGACTGGATGTGTGAAGAACCAAAAAGAATAATACAATACATTACTGTGGAGTTATTGTGCCACTTTTTTGTCCAATGACAGCACATATCTCTGTAATTGTACAGGTCCTATCTTGCAGTTCGAAATGAGTGCCCCTTAAACAATACCCATATGTCCTCTAAAAATGATGTTCCTTTAACTCGTTTCGTAGCATTAGTATCTTTGGTAGAGTTTCAGTGGACAATGGTACAGTATACTTGCAAACTGAGATTAATATGGTCTTGAAACAATTCCCCTGCCAAATGTTATGTTGAAATAAGATACAACAGTTCCTTCATCCAAACGCTTTCAGAAAAAAAAAAATACTTTTGTAACTCTTGCAACTGCCACTAGGATTGAGAATTAAATTATGTAGGCATATTTTTAATAGATACGGCGGCCAAAGTTCAGCAGCTCTTCTATTTCTTGCAATTTCATTTATTTAACTAAAGTTCTTTTGCCAAAGTCTTGCTCTGGAAAATACCCTTGAAAACACCCATCTCTCAAGACATTTTACTAAAAGAAACAGTCAAATCAATCATCTGTGTAACCACGATTAACATTTCATCAAAAACCAAAGCTATATTGCATGAACAAAAGAAATGACCCTCCGCTAAATCACTAATGTACACAGTTTGAGGTAATGATGGTATGATCTTAATTTTCAGGTAAATGAGATGCTGGAATATAATGTGGTACCTAATAATAGTTACCTAATAATACTGACTGACCACTTGAATGACATGTTTAAGTTTTTTTCCCGAACTTGAAAACTCTGAAATTGAAATATCTTGAACCTGACACATTAAAACCAACCAGAGTTGCAGAACTAATTGCAAATGTATTGTTGCAAAACTGTAAGGCAAAAAAAAAAAAGATTCACAGTAATGTTATTTTAAAGCCAATATGAGATTGTTTTTGTCATCACTGTATACTTTCCAAATTGACTTTGCTAAAACAACAGCATGTCCTTTATACAGCTACCGTACTTGTGAGATAAGAATGGAACTGTAAATATAAAAATTTCTCTCTGAAGTGAAATGTACAATCCAATACCAAGAACACTGTGAATGCTCAAAAGTTAAGTTGGAAAGAAAGTTGCCGACTAATTGTCAGGTGTGATGGCACAGAACCAAACTGTCAAAATCACAGTATTCTTAAGGAAGGCCGACTCAACGACTGGATTCAAAATATGTCAAAGGCTGATTAGAGGTATCAGCGCTACAACCTCAGTCATCAGTGGAACCATGGTTAAAAGCATCTTTGGAAAATGTCACAGAAGATAAAAAATTCATACGGCAATCTGCTTTGTCAGGTGAATTATTTATCTAAAACCTTTGTGGAAATATGTACGCCTCAGTCATATGATGTGTTATTTTCTAGAAGCATATAGCGTATATTATGCCTTACGGTGTACAGAAAAGTTTCAATAAAAGTTCTAAAACACATTCAATTATATGCATATTTTATGTTACTGCCAGCATACATTAGCAAGCTACAGTTGACATTCAGCTAAAACAAGCTAATGGTAGTTGATGTGACAGATAACCGGCCGGCTTTTTCCATTAACTAAAGCAGGGAGAAGTTGTAACAGGAATTATCCTTGGCTAATGAACTGAATAAATCTGAGTAACCTGCCATGGATGGAGAGCTGAATTTCTAATTAAGCCCCTACATAAGAACTAGAACAGGCTGTAAACACCAAAGGCCACCGAATGCTCCCAATAATGAAAAAATAGTTTGCTTTGTTGTCATCAAGAGAGCTGTGTGATACTGCTCTGCTGAACTTTGTAATCATTAATCAATATGGGAAAACTGTTTTGAAATGACCGTTATTTATTCCAAAGTGCTGTAAATATCTTGTTAAAAAGTCTATGAAAGTCAATTGTGCACTTGTAGGTTCTGCACCAGGGGTTTGTGTACTTCAGAGTAAAGCAGCTTAATACCTAATTTACAAGCTTTGAGAAATGATACTTATTTTAGCATTTTACAGATGACTAACCAAGAGCATAAGCCGCAGATGAATCTTGGCCTATAGTTGGATTAATGGTTTGTTACTGCAAATAGAGCTGCATTAAGTTGCTGTTTACAAATGCACCAATGGCCACAAGACATGTTCTGTGCATCATATTGACTGGACATTGGACTTAAAGCATTAAACATTTACCAAACCTAAAAGACTTAGTGGTGACCTTTCAAAAAGATGACGTTAATCTGTGCTTTCACCTGTAGCTCATCCTCAGAGCTCAGCTTCCACTTGAGCTTGTCTGACAGCGTCTGTTTCCACTTGCACACACTGACCACAGAGGGCCACTGGACTGGACTCTTCAGGTCTGGAGCCCAGCTCTTCAGAAGGTCCATGGACAGGCGTTTCTTCAGGGTCCTGAGGCGCTCCATTCTGGGAGGTGACAGTAGGTTTGGGACACTTCCTCCATGAAGAGGAGGACTCAGAGAAGAACTGCTGGTCAGGCTCTCCCAGCGCCGCATCAATGTAAAGGTCATGATGCCCCTTTAATCAAAGTATGCTCAAACCAGACTATATTAGTTCAGTATTTAGGATAATTGAATTAAATTCATGCCAGTAAAATTATGTCCCACAAAGTCTCCATGAGTAAAGTAATCCATTTCAGAAAAATGATCATTTCCCACTATTCCAAATCCA
The DNA here is from genome assembly GCA_036025475.1 of Philypnodon macrostomus. Lineage (NCBI taxonomy): Eukaryota > Metazoa > Chordata > Actinopteri > Gobiiformes > Eleotridae > Philypnodon > Philypnodon macrostomus. Next base: position 20,103 of record JAVQKC010022311.1, on the reverse strand, counting down.
GAGAAAAAGTTTGCATGTACCCACTCCACAGCGCAAACTTTCCGCAGAGGGACTTTAGAACGAGGCTGTGGAGGACAGATGGGTGATATGGCTCTAGGGGGGTGTAAGCCAGGGGAAACGCTTGCATCACATACTCAATATATCTGATTGGGTGAGAGCAGCAGTGGCCGAGCCACAGACCTGAATCCGATTGGATTAGGCAGAGGACAGTGCTGGGCGTTGGAGCCCACTGATATAAATCACATGGAGGCATAATTAATGCCCAAGGGAAGTGAGCTCTGTCAGGAAGCCAAAACTAGATTAGAGCCAGATCAATGGAGCACGTCAGGGAAGAGGCGGAGCCACAGTGGTCCATCCAACATCCCATTAACTCACCGTTACAAGTGAAAACCCAATGGTTAGAGCAACAGTTCAGAGGGAGATAAATCAACCACAATGGCCAACACTGGCTAGTAGCTAATTGAAAATTCTCTGAATAGAGCCTCTTTAACCTTTTGTCTCAGTCTTTTGTGATTGGAGCGATCAGGGCAAAGAGGTGCAGACAGGAGAGAGTGAGACAAGCACTTTCATCTCCTCAGTCCCTCACTTTGTGTAGTATGTCTCCTTCACTAGCGGTCCCCACTGACCTCTGTGTCTTTCTCTCACAAGCCCCTAACTATCTCTCCCACATAGTGGATGTGCACATGCTGGAACATCTCACGCCCTAGGCCCACACTGCGTAAGAGTGCTTGGTGATGGCAGAATTAGACTCGCGTGGTGTGGCACTGATAACTCACAGGTACATAACACAAGGTAGAGGGAACTAGTGAACCAAATCTGCTGCACACAATCACAGAGCTTCAGAAACAGACAAAAGCCCATCAAACACCAGCATGTTCCTAGTCGCCTGCTTTTACATTCTTGACACTAGCCCTGGAAAGCCCACTCTGATGCTAGTGGAATGCACATCCATTATAGAGAAGAGCTGGTTCCCACGCAGCAAATGGCTGTTTTGCCATGGGGACACAGTTAGAGCTGCTAACAGAGGAGATAGGTGAGAAAGTGACATCAGCAGCTATACAGGTTAGGTCTGTTCTGATGCAGATATGTTGACTATTGACACATCTCACACACACATCCACAAGTACCAAGATCTGATGAACTACAATGCCAAATATACACCACATAATACACTGCACATTGAAAGCAATATTGATCCAGGAACATTTTTGTTACAATATGACTTTTAAGACTGAAAATAAAATTTCAATAATACACTTCAACAGTAGAAGCTTGTATGCCAATTATGATAATATCAAAGTCTATTTGAGTCAGCTCACTCAGCCTTTTAATATAATATTGATATAGGAAACCTGGATAAATAATAAAAGAGGTGAAGATTTTGGACTTGAAAGATATGAGTTTTGTATGAATAGAAATAACAAAAGCGGTGGTGGTGTAGCCATGTATGTGGATATTAACTATAATTATAAGGTAATAGAAAATATGTCCATAGTTATAGATAATTCATTAGAATGCATTACAATAGAAATATATCTTTGTTAGGTGTGTATATAGAACACCTGGTACAAACATAGACATGTAAAAACTGGATTGAAGTGCTAAAGTGGACACAGAGCTAACAAAGACAGCAGCACAAATCACTTTAGCAAACAGACGTCATTCAGGTGCTGCTCAAATATGAGCCTTATTCATTCATGCCACCACTCACAGCACTACTTCATATCACAATAATTCTACACAATACTAGTAAAGCCTTTCCAATTCATTGTATGTTCAGATTGGATTTTGCCAGAGCTGAGGCTTTCTCAGCTATTTGTTTACACAAAGAGTCTTTCTCAGCAGATGACCTATAGATAGAGCAGCAGACTGACTATTAGTTAGAGCAGAGCTGCAGTCTTTAACACTGTCCCACTGCACTAATGATCCACCAGTGCATCATAAATTATGACTTGTGCATTCTAAAAAGGATTAATTTGCTTTGTGGGACAGCCAAGCATGATTTGATGATGTTGTTATTTATGCATTTCAAAAATGCTGAGAGCTACTATGTTGTTATTGTCATATTTCTGGACTATTTGTTGGCTTATGTATTGCGGCTGTAATTCGGATATCAGAGAGAACAGACAGTGATTCGGCCGCTCCGGGGAGTCCCTGTGATCCTCGTTAAGGTCTTTGAAATAAGGCTGAGTTTGCTGTGGCCAGCAGTACAGACAGATTCATTTGGGCTGTTTGGAGATCAGGCTTCTGTTTGAAGTGGAGAGCCAGGTAGTCGTGAATCCCTCTTCTACTGAGTGTAAGAACAGACAATAGATCCAGCCCAACCAGATCATCAATCCAGTACTCAAGTACACAAGACATATGTACCCACAAAACTCTGCATTGGGTAACACAAAAAACTCTTAGTAAAACTCTGCAGTGTGCTTATCTCTCCAGCTCATTAGATTAGGCCAATCACGGAGCATGAGAAAGTCAATAATTACATTAGTGTGAGTCACAGATTCTTCACCAGGCTTTAGGTTTGTTCTTTCTCTTCTCATCCAAGTGTTCATCTTTTAGATCTTACATGTGTCTAATGATTACCATCAGAAAACAAACGGCCCAATCACAGAGCTGATCAAAAAGCTTTCATGTCCGGCATCTTTGGCCTCATGTCGCCCACTGACTCATTCTCCACCTCAGACCAAAGCATTTTACTGACATTCATACAACCTGAAGTAATGGCCTTTTCGAAATATTTAGTTTTCACTTTGCACTCTAGACCATTGGTTCTCAAATTGTGGTGCAGGTCCCAGAGGTGGGAACTTTTTAATTGTAGTGAGAAAAGTGCCTTTATGTTTTTGTTCCTGCTTTACTCCTGCTTGATTTGATTTGAAACTACTGCTTATGATTATCATATTTAGACTTTAGAGATAGTTTAGAGATGCTGTACTTGACCCGTTTATTTTGACATTGTTTGGACCACTTGATTTAATTGACACTTGGCTTAGTCCTGCTTTAGACCTCATTTAGACCTGGTTTAAGAGCCCTGTTGTAGTCCTAATATAGTCCTTGTTCCAACATATTCTGCATTTATCCTCATTTTATTCCTAGGTTTGATTTTTAGTTCAGGCTTAGACTCGAGCTAGTCATATTTACACCTTTTTGAAGCCAATAAAATCTGCTCTAGCCATTCAACCTAATGTATGAAGGAGGAATTGTTGACAGGTTTCTCCATTTGAAAACATAAGACTGACTGAGGGGTAGATGATAGATAGATGCACAAAATCATTAAACTCGCAGGCCTGAAAGATTTGAAGGACATCCTATCACACAATGTATTCTACAGTGTGTGAATTAATTCCAATACAACTGTAGGTAAAAAAAAACTTGAATTACAAAGCCCCCAATGGAAATACAAAGCTGTAAATGACTTATAGGGCAAGAAAATAATTATTTTTTTGTGTGTTGAAGATGACACACGGGTACATTTAGATGCAGGGTGTAGGGTGTGAACATCCAGTAATTGAAAGCAGTTTTTCTATCCGCTTTGAACACCCTGCCTCTGCTACAGGTGATGTATCTGTTTTAATCGAGAGAAAAAAAAGAATAATAAAGTCGAGTGAAAGAAAATCACTTGTCCCAGAAATGCTAAAAAAATATATAAATTACCCATACAACCCTCTGGATGACGCAGAAAGCGATTGTAGCAACAGTGAAATTGACTTCTGAACACAGACTTGTTTTCATCCAAGGTTTCTTTACTTTTTGAAAAGATTGTATTGATAAATAACCCAAACAAAAATAAAATATAAGCCACCTCCAGAATGCACTGACATTTAAAAATGTATACATCTGATAAGAAATGCTAGAGCCCGCTGATAAAGAAACATCCCTGAGCTCCAATTAGTTGCTCCCAACTGTGCCAATGAAAGCCTAAGTTCCTAGTATGTGTCTATATCACTGTTTTTACATAATAACTATATATACAGTGCACATGCCGTTCATTTCCACATTTTTACCACAACCACATTTTGTTTAAATGGCAACAACAAAAGATAGCAAAATCATCCTAAAATCAACATCAAACTTGTAAATATTATTTGCAAATGTTAGATTTAATTTGATCAAATGAGTAGGTAAATGGTGGTACTGCTTACTTCACATTCACACACAATACTATCTACATGGTAAACTGCAACAGGGCAGTCTATTGTGTTTACAGTGTCATAGTCCATTGTGAATAAAGGATCAGTACATGGATAAATAATTGAAAAACAATCTTAATATTTAACAAAAGGTTTAACAGAATTGCAGGATCACAATGGTCTACCTTGTTCTGAGGCAATATACAGTTCTTTTGATGCATATATGTTTTTTAACAGGTTATTTTAACAACTTTGCACATAACAACATAGTTTTCCAGTCCTTCCATACAGGCCTACACTGAAATGAGTTAGCTTGAGTTAGAGTGCTTCTTGCTGTTACTCGAAGCAGCTTAGCATAGCCCTACCGACTGGAAGCTTACAACATATTGGAGTCAAAACATTAACTACATTATGCTATTAAATAAATGCCCTACAAAATATCATACATTTAAACTAAAAAGAAAAGTGGACCCTTGACTTGATCAATGTGGTCATAATGAGTGTAATCACAGCTTATATTTGATCTTACAACATTATGGTAATTACTGCTCTCCTCTGACCTTCACTGTGGCCTTTAGGTGCTCTGTTGCTCCACTCTATTCATCATGAACTTAGGCCTTCCACTTAGCACACATAAACACATGTGTTTGTTGCTATAGCAGCCTGCTGCTTTTTTGTTCAAGAGAGTGTGGCCTTGGCACACACACTACAGGGGTCCGCAGATTACGTACATGGCAAGAGTATAATCAGTAGGATTGATGCAGCAATTAAGAGTGAGCCAGTTCACGCTGGAAGTTGTACACAGCCACATGTGAGAGCACAGAGAGGGCAGAGGCATGGAAGGACTGTGGAAATGAAGTGGAGCTGACCAAAACATTAGAACAAGGCTATACCGTAATGAGATTAATTTATCTGTAAAATTGGCAAAGTCAGAAAAAGGCCAAATATCAAGCATAACACCAGATTTATAAAACAGCAAACTCAATGATATACTTTACTTTGCTTTCTAAGAAATGTCAGAATAAATACAATGCTTGAGCTATTTTCTAAGTATTTTCATTGTGGGAAATTGAATTTGTGATGATGAGTATTATCACCTTTCATTTCTCTCAGTCATGAGTCTGGGTGGTGGCAAAAATGATTGATGTTTACTCATACTACATATTTAGAATGGTACATCATACAAAAACCCATCTCCCGTCATTGTATTAGTCAAATGGAAAGTGCATGACTAAAAGTGTAGTTTCAGAAATAGAAGTTTCCAAGCTCCTGAATGACCGTGGCCATCCTCAGGCAGTGCTTGCAGGGAAGAAGCCTTATTAAATGCTTTCACTTTATCAACTCTAAATTCAGGTCTGGTCAGCCCTGGGCATGCATATGCTGACCAACACAACACACAAGTCCAAACAGCAACACTGCTTTGAAAAACTGAATATACATACAATGACAACTCTATGTACTGTCTAATAGACAGCATTGTATATCAGCTGGTCCTGGGGGAGGATTTACGGTTGTCACAACTTGGCCGCACCAATGGCAGATGACTTAAAAGATGTGGTAAGGAAAACCAATGCTTAGGGAAAGAATGATATAGACAGGCAAGAGCTGGATGCCTTAATGAGAGCTGAGATGGAGCAAGCTTCCCCTGCTCCTCTGTGCGTAGGCAGGGTCAAAATACAAGATTCGGCTTTTCCAGGCAGTGGGCTCTGTGTCCCCAGATGCTCATTCTCACTCTCATAAATGAGGCAGAAAGGAAACAATTGAACAATGTCAACTAATTTAGCCCCTAATGTCATACCAGTAACACAGATCTCAACAATGCTATTAATCAACAGGTGAATCAAAACTAGAACTACTCGCTGCATGACCATTTCAATAAATCATTCAAAACATAGCTTTTCATTTCACTCAGCATGCCTTTAACAAGTCTAGAATTTCAGACACACTTTATCAAAAAAACAAACAATCTTTTACTCCTACCTTGTTGTTGTCTTTGAGCATTTTGGCTTTCCGGCTGTTCTGCACGAGTCGTCTCCCTAGCTTCTTGGCGTACCAAATAGAGGCGAACATAGCGACAGGTAAAATGATAACGTCTCTGTGGGTCTCCGATGACAGCGCAAATGGCTCTAGAGGCTGCCCATCTGGACCAACTGCTCCTTATCAGCCCGACTGTAGCTCACACAGGCGAGAGAGTAGAGGAGGAAGGGAGAATGGGCAAACGAGTCTCTGAGAGTGATGGGGATGGAGGAGAGATAGGTTACCGTAGAGCTGAGAAAGAGGAGGGGGAGGAGGGGCCCTGGCCTATTCCACGTGGAAACAGCATCTTCAGCACCAATTGCAACCTTCTAAAGAGCTCGCTGGCGGTTTCTAAAGGTGGGGGCGGACGGGAGAGGGTGGGTGGAGGTGTCTACCTACGCCAGAAGCCACTCATCATCCTATAAAGCCGCGGCATACAATGACACTACGTTACGCCATCCGATAGGTCTTCATTTGTAAAGAATGACTGGGACTTGCTTACGATGCAGTTTAAATTGGATTCCACTTTTTCTCCCGCAGAAGGCCCTCAAGACATGGTGGCTCATTTAAATGATCCAGGTTTTAACTAGCATATAAGTTCTTTGTCAGCTGCGATAAGACAGTGCTTTCTATTAAAAATGTCCCCATATGGCACAGTGAGCCCTCAGGAATATGCACCGTTTTCATTTTCAGTGTTTAGTCATGGTTCTGTTTAAGAATTACTTCATTTTCACGGCAAGAATGACCAGGGGGTTGATATATAATAATGATGCTGACGCCAGCTATAACGTGCACGATGACTAGTACCAACATTGTGACCACCTAATAAGTTAGTATTTCCCTCAAGTGCTCCCTAACCAGTCATGACTCAAGACATTGACGCCATTAGACCATCCACATATTGCGTAACAGACAGAAAAGGCATGACATGTGGTCCACCAAAGATCAAATGCGCCCAGCTGTGAAATTTCTACACAAATTCCAAAAGTATTTTATGAGGATGGAACAAATGGACAGACGTTAAACTACAAAACCGGAAAATCTGCCTCTAAACTGATAGCTTTTTCTTCCTTGTGCCACTGTCTAGAAATAAAAATATTTCAACCCAAATGCAAAACTGTCACCATACTACTTTAATGCAGTAAATTTAAAATTTAAATACATTTTTTTTGCTTATTCATGGCCATAATATTAAAACCACTTACCCACTATATCTCACCAGGTGCTAATGGCTATCAGATTCCTTTTACACATGTCAGTGCAGTGTATAAAAGATGAGACGAGTTGTTTTTTTGTTGCTTCTGGTGCCGAGAGAAAAGACTGGCATTCCACACGTATTGGCCAAACATTTAGAGACAAAAGAAATGAAGCTTCAAGCCTAAAAACATTTTCATACATAATTTGCCTTTCACATTTTATCTGGATCTATTTACCTGAATGAATATCCAAACGGCATACCAATGAGAAACTATATAAAAATGCCAACGTGCATATAGACCAATTTTTAGTGGTCATAAAAGTTTAGTCTAAGTGACACCTTCACTGAAAACTCAACAGGCACAAAGAAAATGTTTCCAACCCATGTATATTTCTATAGATAAGAAGGCTATAAAAGGCAAGGACGAACGCAGAACATCCCGCCCAGATGGAAGGAACATTAAATCTGCCTGTCAGCCCGGTGAAAATGAGGAGTTATCGATGTGTTTCATTAGTGTGGCAGGTACTGACATTATGCCTCATAATCAGCCATATTAGCACGCCGCCCTATGCATCACCTTCTTCCGACTTATTCCTGTCCATCAAATCCGTACACCACTTTTAGACAATTTACTTTTGAGGTTCAATTCAATCCTCTTTAATCAATGGGTTGCCTTGCCATCGCCTTGCATCTAAATAACTGTGAGTAAGCCTGCGTCGGTTGACAGATTCCGGACCGTCCTCCTAAATAACATGCTGTCTGTCCGTCACTAAAGAGTCGCAGGCTAATGGCCAGGAAAGATGACACCATGCAACTCCACAATGATAGACTATAGGGTACGGAGCATGACGTGGCCATGAGTCTAAACTTGGATCCTTGTCAAAGGGGCTGTTCTGTGCCAAGGATTACCACAGATGGTAATTTGTGATCATCAATGTTTAGTGTACTACACAAACACATATCCTCCGCCTAGCTAGTCATTCTATAGGCTATAAATAAAAAAAGAATGGTCCCGTACTAACATTGTAAACACCTCCCTCTTTCTATACGTTCTCATGCAGAACTTAGAACACGCCATAAAAACGGCCTGGCTTTTTCTGGAAATGACAAAACCATAAATACGTTTATTCATTGATGCGTCTGCTTTTGTCGTTTGGGGCCACGAGTGACTGAAGTCTATCTAAGCAACTATGGGCATTATGTATGGTACGTCTCCATTCACTCTAGCATTCATTCACAAGGGCCAATGTAAAGTCACCAATGGAAAAATAGATATGAATCTAGCTTCAACTGGTCAACATATTTCTCTTAGTTGTTTGCATGTGCTGTTGTCTAGCCCTGGAGGATGCTCAGATTGCTTTGTTCTTTGTTTACATGTCTTCTCAATGCCAGTCCTGCCCTAAAAAAGCTTTCATGCAAACTACATGACTGATGTCTGATGAAAATTTAAAATCTCCCCATAGGCCAACCATTAGCCTTACGGATAAACATTGCTTAATGGTAATATATAATGTTCTCTCTATATGTTGCCTCATTCAATGGTGTCATTTCATTCAATATTAAAATTACGCCTGAAAGGTTGTTAAATTTGACCTTTACCTAGAAAATCAAAACTTTCTTTAGCATTATGTCACCACCTGATTTGAAATGCGTCTTAATCCTTCAGCCTTTTTATTATTCAGCACGTGGGCCTCATCAGACAAAATGATGACAATACTAATGAGTGATGACATTTTGTTAATATATATTTTTTCATTCATAAGAGTGGCCATACACTGATCAGCTACAACAGCCTCACTGACAGGTGAAGTGAAAAACATGATTATGCGGTTGCCATGACACCTGTCAGTGGGTGGGATGGACAGGTTTAGGCAGCAACTGGACATTCTGGCCATTTGGTTGATGTGTTTTAAAAGGGAAGAGAAGATATAAGCAAATTAGGCCGACGCTGTCGCACCCAACAGCAAAGTGTATATCGGCGAAACGGCCCCAACAGACACCTTTATCCGACATGTGTGATTTCTAAGGGTTTTTATATTGTTAACGAGAAATTAAGAGGCCCTGCCCCCAAACCATGACAAACATGGGAAGGGTCCATTTGAGTTTTTGATGTTTGTGAAGGATGTTCTTTGCAATTTATTTTTTTTATTTCCCTAAAACTACATTCTTTCTATATATATATATATATATATATTTTTTTTTTTTTTTTTTTTTCTATATTAATTCTTTAATTGTCATTAATCGTAGATGTACCAAACTCAATCCAGTTCAGCGTCTTCATGATATTTAACTGTCTAGGATGGTTGAAAAAGATCCAGCTTTTAGACTTTTTGAGTTATTGCGTTCAGAGTTTAAGGCAGTAATTAATGAATTACTTAATTATTATTCATCGTAGAAGTACCTAAATCAATCCAGTTTGGTGTCTTTATGATATGTACCTGTATGCAAAAGTTAAAACTGATCTGGCAATTCGTTTTTGAGTTATTGTGTTCACACGTAGGATCTGTGGACACGGGCGAGGACCAAAGTGATTCCATAATATCGTCGATTTGTCGATATAATAAACTCACGTTGGCCGAGAGATGGCCACCAGCTGCCTTCCTTTTACACTATGTTCTCTCTCTCTATCTTTTTTAGGGTTCAATGTGCATTTGAACCTGTTTTTTTTATCCCGTTATTTTACACTCTTTTATTGTTTTCAAGGTTCATCAGGCCTTTTCATTTTAGTCACTTGGCACATTACAACCACTGACTATAGTTTTGACCCAAAGAATTATCCAGATCTGTTATTTTAAGGCTTGGTTTTATTTTGTAGTGTTATTCTTTTTATTCAGTGTGTGAGAACATTTGTGTTTTGTCTATTATATGTAAGTCTTCTATATAGCGCCGGTTTTCATTTGTTAAATTATTATCTATTATCTTTTTATTAAATTATTCAGTGCTTTGTTTTTTAAATACATTTACAAAACAATTTTAGCCTCCCCAGTTTATTCTGGAAGCCTGTTTTAACTGTATGCAATTGTAGTTGTTCTACACAGAGAACTACTACACACATAACTCTAGATTTCTCTTCTGATAATTTGGGCTTGCAGTTGCTTAGGTGGTAGAGAAGGTCGACCACTACTTAATTCCGACTCCAACCAGTTTATACTGTTGAGTCCACTTCACCTAAGTTGCTTGTATGAACGTGTGATTGGTTTGTTTGGTACCAGAGAGGCCATAGGTGCGGTATGGCTGCCACATCTCTGTCAGTCTGTCTCAGAACAGCTGTGTTCTATTCACAGCATAAAAAAGACAATTATAGGTTTGTATGAGGTAAACTGGTCATTATCTTGGCGAAACAACGATATTATGGAATCACGTCGGTGTTTGTCCGCGTCAGATCCTAGCTGTGAACTCGATAACTCAAAAACGAATTGCCGGATCAGTTTCAACATTTGCACACAGGTACATACATAAAGACGCCAAACTGTATCGATTTGGGTACTTCTTTGATGAATATGAATTAATTATTGGCCAAAACTGTGACAGACGGTGACAGTTGTAGCAGACGTATGGGGCAGATGTATGGGGCCGTTTCGCCGATATACACCTTGTTGTCGGGGACGACAGCACAGGCCTAGTTATATTTGAACTGAGACATCAACTACAGTCTTGAAATATTCTTAAGATATTCTTAAATACAACAGGTAACATGACAGCACCACAATCCCACATAGTTTCAGCTTGAACATTTTAGCAGCATCATGCTTCAGGGCCAGTGTTACTGTTTTGGTAAATCACAAAATGTGCCTTCTTGAAAGTGTACCTGCTGAAATGCTATTGCTCATTTTGGGATACTTAGCAGCGTTTTTGACAGCCGGATGAAGAGCATGCATCATGTTGTTACCTGAGGTGGCTCCTTGCTGCTGGAGATAGGGCTGTCTCTTTGTTGTAGCTTCAGTCCCAAGGTTCTGCCATTGGACGGTGTGAAAGTGGATCATTTTTGGAAAAAGGCTTTACTGTCCCTTTCCATATATGAGCTTCAGAACTAGTTTTACTTTTCTGGTGTTGAGAAATGCGGTCATGTACATAACAAAGTTGAATCATTTATAAGTTCTTTGATTGTTTAGAAAGATGCATATGCAGTAGACATTTTTTACAGTTGAAGTCTGAATGTTATATTATGTTTGCTGTTTATTATTCAGAGAGACAAAGTACAACTCCAGGTTATTCAGCTTCCTGCCACTATTCAAAAACATGTGTTTGGTGAACTGGTCAATTTAAATTACCCATAGTGCATCGATGTCAGAATAATGGTTTTCAGAAATGAAGTACCTGCCTAAGGCCGGGGACGCCTGCTCACCGCGCCAAGGCTGTGGTGACACACTGCCTGCGGAACAGGACTGGCGCGTGCAAAACACATCCAGTGTGTCCTTGGCCTAAGACTCATAGTTGCTTGGATAGACTCCAGTCACCCACGAAAAATGGATTGGAAATAGATAAATTTACAAAATATAACAAAACTGTCTTGAATGTTGTCTCATAATATTGGAAATACAATGCTTTCTGTTCTTTGTCTGTTCCCATGGTTTGCATGTTTTTACTCAAAACTTGTGGTGGACAGTTTACCTGCTTTTAACAGTTAACTGTATATGCTTTGTTTGTGAAAATGCAGAAACGGCGTCTGTTGTCTGTGGGAATATGGAGGGGAGTTAAAACATCTGTATGCTCTTTGAACGCTGTTGATGCACCGGACATTTTTACTGTTGAAGTGTGACTGTAATACCTTGGAGGTTGGTTAATTAATTTAGTGTGTAATACCGCAGGCAAACAAAACCTTCACCTTTCTGTGGGTTATCGGACGTCTCAAGAGCTTGTGTTTGTGGCTTTAAGGTGAGTCATTACCTGAGACATTAGGTAAATCTGTCATCTCACAGGACAAGACATCCCACAAGAGCTTCACTCATCAGTTCACAGTGGTTCACATGGGTGCATGAACATATTCTAGAATAGAATCAACTATCTCAGCAACTAAGGGCCTTAGGTAGTATAGAGCAGGGGTTCCCAAAGTAGGTGAGTAGTGAGTAGTACAGACCTAGTTCTGCACTGTGCACATTTCTATTTTATAACTTCTTTCTCACCATTATTTTGGGGCTCCCGCTCTGAAAGGTTCGGGAACCCCAGGTATAGTGTACAGAAATCTGCCAGTTAGTCGCAGGGCTGACACAGACAGTTACAAAGCTCAAGCACTCTCAAATTCATTCACTAAGGTCATCTTAGATTCTCCAATTCTCCTACATGAGCATATCTTTGTGTGATGGAAGGAATTGGGAAAGAATCTGCCATAACACGGGGAGGAGTTTTCTAAGGTCCAATACCACTGAAAACTAAGGCTTCATGTGTGGTCTCCTTTATCACCCAGCCTTGCACCTGTTCAGACGACAAAGCTCATAATTCATTGTTGGGTCACTTTGAGGTAGAAGTAAAATGCTGCCATTGGTCTCTTGTTAATTATTTCTTCATTAAGATGTAATAAAAAAAGTGCCCTGAGACGTGGGCGTGTTTTATTTACATGATATTACTCTGGGATGCAGCAGCTGGTGATACAGTGGCTATAGCTGGACTCAAGGCACAGGCAGTTGTGCACTGTAAACCTTCTTTTAAAAAGAAACAATTAATCTATGAGTTTTACTATGAACTACTATGAAATACAAACTATGAAGGGTTTACTTCAGGTCCAGAGTTGCTGGGATAGGCTTCAGACCTACTCAGCCTAACAGGAATAAGTGGAATAAATGTATGCATTTTATTAACTGTTAATTAAATATTATCAAAAGTACCTCAACAAATATATATTTGATGCAATTTTGGAGTCTGCCATTTCCCACCAAATGTCCATAGTTACTGGGATAAAATCCAGACTCACAACCCCTAAGGAATTACCAGAAGATTAGTGATTTAAAAAAATGAATACACTGTAAAAAATATACAAATAAAAAAGGAAAAAAAAGGTATACAGTCAGTCCAGAAAAAAGAATACTTGGTGAAACATTATAGTCTGGCTATTTTCCAGGGAGAATGTCTCATAAGGCCCACAGTTGTTAGAATATGCCGTTATCGGCCCAACAGGAATAAGTGGATAAACACATGGATGGAACTGTTTTGACTATGCACTGTAATTAAGTCCCCAAAATGTCAAAGCAATTGACTGCACATGCATAATCATGTGTGCTTTTCTTTGGAGATGCAAGACTTAATATGTTTATTTTTTATTTTTTTAATACGCTTACCTTGTCAGACTTTACAGTGTGCTGCTAAACCCATCTCACCTGCAGACAAATCCCCTTAGCTCCTGGTCCCTGGTGCTCTTCTGAAGACACCTTATTAATTGAACATAGAGTTGGAGTTGATTGTGCAGTGTCAGCAGGGGGTTCCTATCCTCCCCACTTTACAGACATCACCTACAGATGCTCCGGAGCAAGCACAGGTTATGTTACCACCTACGCACCTACGGGTCAGTTTAAAACAGCCATAATCCCACGAGTGAGCTGAGCCGAGGCAATAAGAGAACTGCTGAGGTTTGAAGGATGGCGTCGTCTATAAAGATTGTCTACTGTATAAGATGCACATACCTGGACCAAAGCAATTTATAGACTCAGCATAGCAACAAGATGCCTTAACAAGCATAACGCGAAAAGTAATAAAAAATAATAACTATAATAATAATAACTAATTCAAAATATATGATAAGATGATGCTGGTCTGAAATCAATCAACAATTTTACTTTCAAATCTGATTTTGCTAGGGCTACCACACCACTCCAAAACTTGACATTGGTCAAAGTGGTAACAAACTCTGATATGAGGTCATGGGAGGACCTAAAGTAAAATCATAAATACAATAGACATCATAGAACAGGGTCAGAGAGTCCATTATAACAAAAATATATAATAACAATAATAATAACAATTTCTTATTTTGGTAAGTCCTGCAAACTTTAATGTATTCTGAGAAAACAACAGTAAATAGCAAAACATCCAACTATGAAATCAAGACAATAGACAATATATACCTATAGTTTCAGAAACCCACTAAAAAGCCATTAAAGTTGTACTCAAGAGCAAATCAAATGAACTATGGTCAGTAGTTGTGGGATATTTTTTGTCTCATGAACACAAGATAGTTATACTATCAGGTGAAATTGACCCGAAGATGCTCAACATGGTAGGCCACAGTTACGTGGGTGTCCAAAAAAAAAGTTATACTTGAAAATAAGCTAAAGCCAGTAAATTTCATGGCAAAAACATATATTATACATATATTATTTTTCTCTTTGTAAAAATTCAAAAGAGGTCAATTTCACCGGGCTAGACTTTAATAATATTTCATCTACAGCTACAAGTTATGCTTTGACAATGAACAGTTAGTCTAATAACCAGCACAGACACCCAGTATACAAAACACATATGTGATAATTCCTTACATCGATTCACAAATGTTTTAGATATGTATTCTTGGTCTTTAGTCATCTGAAGACCAACCATGACTAACAGAAATCACCTCTGCAGCTGCTGTTTGCCAATGAGGAAATGGCACAGCTGGCAGCACTGACATTCTCAGAATGTTCAGCTCAACATCTGTCACCGGCACTGGTCTATATTTGAGAATTTTGTTGAAAGACTACAAAATATACTTTGGTGTCCATATTGTTTGAAATGGGCAGTTGTAGGTACAGACAAGTCTAATTTTACTGTAATTGGTGTTTTGATTGCCAGAGCTGCTTTTTTCATTTTCTGTGTATTCTTTATCATGAAACAAGTGCACAGTGTAAAGTCAATGTGACCACTAACTTTGTCCAATTCCTGAACAGTGGTACCTTCTGGCCTTTTGTCCCCCACGGCCCTCTGAGAAGCTCATTTATGAAGTCTGGAAATAATATCTGCCAAGTCGACTGCTTTCCCACCAACCTCGACTCTTAAAATAGCAACCATAGAAGGCCTTTTCAGTTCATGATGCTGTAACATAACCAGGCCAGAGCTGTCCTGTTAAAGGGACCACTGCCCAGAGGTGGATGTCAGCACAACACCGGTGCACATACATGGATATAGATTCATGCACAGAACTTCATGCACTGATACTGGAATGAAAATGATCTTTGTCCTATGTCCAGAAATGCATGGAGGTATAATTCAATGTTGTATGTTGAATGTACGTGTTTAAAGTAGCATTGGCAGGAAGTTTAATTGAAAGATTTGTCTGTTATTGACTGTTGCTCCCATGTAAATAGCCGTATTCTGTAGATAGACAAATGTTTCAGTTCAGTCAATAAGGATTAAGCCTTCAAAGACCAGCTTTATTGTATATATGTTTAAAAGAATAAAGCTAATTCTCTATTACTTTTGTTTACGATCTCACAACCCCTATTCGAGCATAGCTATTAATAGCTATGGTGACCCTGAATGCTGCTAATAAATGCATGAATTTCACATCATAAATGCCTTAGACTATATGTTAAAATTGCTTCCGCCATTAGATTTTATGAAGCTCTATTGACTGTGTGCTTAAGTGATTGTATTGCACTCAAAACACACCGTTGACTGACGTGTTCATTGTTTACGTATGTTTTATTTAGAGCCTGTATAAACCACACTATACTATACTATAGAGTACCCTTTTATTGGCTGTGGAGTAATCATAAAAGTTTGAATGAGAACAGATTACTCTCAGATACACTTTTGTGCGAGAGCTAAATTATCTTTTTGTGTGATATTATTAAAGTCAGCTTATATTTGCGGGTTGCCTTCTCAATACTTGTCACAGTAACGTTTTGCATTCAGCCCAGTCTACTATATTCCAGCACAATTTGAACATCATAATTCAAATTTGCTGCATGGTAATCAGCTTTGAGAGGAATATAAATCACATTGGGTCTCCCTGCGCCGTAACTCACCGGAGCTGCAGGTCTTTTCCTTGTGCACACTGTAAAATACGACGACTGTAGATCTTTTTGTTTTTTGGGGGGGCTTTTTTATCCCTGTAGCAATATTTTGTTTCCTGCATTCGCATTTGCAACCTAGAAGGAGCAACGGGCAACTTCTTAGCAGCGCCTGGGGACCCTTCTCCAGATCTTCTATTTGGATACTAGTCAGGACCTAGGTGAAAGTTTAGACAAATGTGAAGTTGGTAAAACTGGAGGAAACTCATGCAGGGGAGAACATGCAAACTCGACACAGATGGGGAACTCAAATCAGATGGGGAACTCAAATCTGGGAGCTTTTTTGCTAGTTGTTCCCTGTCTAAGGCCCATAGGCTAAAGTCCCATGACCCCCTAACACGATCAAGCATAAGAGGATAAATAAAACCTGCGCTCTACCTTGTACAAAACAACACTTAAACAATTGATGTAACTTTGAAATCTAAAATGAAGTATTTCTATGGAAACCAATTTCTGTATGGTTGTCAGATTTTACAGTACAGGCCTGTCAATACATGAACACACTAACACTGCATTAAAATGAAGCAGGGCCAGAAATGAAAACATGTTGAGATCTATATCGGTGCGTGCCAGCGGCAGTTAGCATCACTTTCTACATTTACATTAGATCTGCAAAATGTTTCACAACTGTTACCATCATCAGAGCTTCTCAAAGTGTGGGGCGTGGCAGCAGTTAGGTGCCACATATAGCTGTCCCATTTTAGCTTTGTTTTCATTATTTCAATTTTGTTAAAGCGTACTCTCTTATGTACTGTTTAAGCAGTTGTAGCCATCTCTGAATATGTCACTTTGCTACTGTCATTGATTTATTGTTGACCACAACAACAACAACAACCACTGTGGACATCCTGTATTTAAATAGAGGGCACACTTCCTTGTATTCAAATTCAAATTCATTTGTCATATGCACAGTAGGAAACATGTTTCCCTGCACAATGGAATTCTGACTTTGCTGCCCGGACTGGATGCTAACAATAACATAGTAGAAAAAAAAAATATATATATATATATATAAAAGTAAAATGTTAAAGACTATGTACATATATGTGCTACATTAGCTGTTATGTCTGCAGTAAACAGTGGTGAAGGTACAGGTAAAACATTCAACAGGTTACCCATCAGGTACAGTATACCTGTCAGCCATGTGGTTGGATTAAGCTTGCCGTAATGCATTAAACATTGTTATATCAAAACCATAAATAAAGATGATACATTTAACACATTATCTGCTTAACAACATGTACTTATTCAGTCATTTTCCCACAAACTGGCCTTAAATTTGTTGACAAAGTGTAAGGTTTTTTTTTTGGCTTTATTTGACAGGACAACCATAAGGTCAAATACCATTGTAAGGTAATAGGTTCAATGCCAGAGTATTTGAGAAAAGTGCTTAGAAAATGATGATATGTAAAAGCTATAATATCACATTTGATATCATTTGACAAATGTCATACCTCTGGAAGTCTCAGGTCACAGCTCTTGCAAGAAACTTGAATTGCTTTTCAAAACTAAATTATGTATGTATTACTTATTATTATGTAAAACCTCAATGAATACATGTTTTGGCACAATTGTTTCCCCCAATTAGTTTGATTAAATGATTGGGTTTCACAGTGTGCACACGGTTGTGAATTGTCAAATCCACAAATACCAAGCCCCAAATAGGAATTGTCTTAAAGTACGAGCCATATTTCTTTTCCTTTCTCCAACTGACTGCACCCGGATGAGGGAAGGATTCATTGGGGACAGTCACCATCTTATGCAGCTCCCTTTAAACCTCCATATTCATGTTGAGCACTTGAGTGAACCTGCGACGGCCTCCCTCCAGCGGCTCACGAAGGCTCAAAGTCTTAACATGGACTACTAATGCTACACACGCCGATAGATGGTACAAAACTTACTGTGAAGGGGAGCTGTTACTGAATATTGAACTATACTCATTACATACTCAGTACATTTAAATGGTCTAATATGATTTTTGATCACTTGTGTCATCGTCCAAACACATGCATGTTCAGGCGAACTGGTGACTAATACACACAGCCCTGTGACTAACGGGTCATTATTCAATATGCATCCTAACTGAACTAAGCAGAAGAACTGTACAACATCTCTAACAGATGGATGATCTTATACCAGTCTTAGTTGTTTATAGGTGCCTGTCAAAATGAGTAAACAGCAACAATAGAGCACTGAAAATGCCAGGATAATTAATCAATCCTAAATGGAAGAGATACACTATACACATACCAATATTTATATGGGTTCTCGTTCATCCACATCATAGTAAAGTAATTATCTCAAATGGATGGCAATAGACCCTTTCAAAGTTTGTAAACAGAAGGTTCTAAAATCTGGAATGGAAGCAACTGGAGGCAAGACCATTATACATTTTCAATGGAGAAAAATATGAGAAATCGAGATAATGTTAGCAAATGACAACCACTCTGCTACATGTAGTTAATGTCAGAGCCTGGTTAGGTAACATTAGTGAATGTATGTTCATTTAATGTACACATTAGTAACAGTTAGACTTTTGGCTGGAGGCAAAATTCTTGAAATGTCGGTGACTACAATAGTTTTTCATTATATACTCAGAATTATTCTATCCCTCCCGAGAAATCCTACTTTTTTGTAAAGTTAACTCACTTTTGTTCCGGTCGCCTCCATTCCGTATGACAAACAATTTAAAGGGTCAATGCACGGGTCAGTGGTTAGTATAATATAGTATTTTTGTTCAGAATCTGACTTACATCTTGATTCAGTGGATCAGTAATCAGTGGCCAAGTTCTGAGAATAGTGGCTCTTATTCATTGACCCCAGATAACCCTCCTCTATGTCGGACTTTGCCTTGACTTGCATTTTAATGTTATTTCGACTTTCCTATAGAGCACTGGTGTTGTGCAGGCCCTAGTGGTACGCATGAGTGGAATACTGCTTAGTCCTGGTTTACCCGCACTTGTTTACCTGCCTTGACAGAGGGTTTTTGTGGGTACTTGGAAAACCTTCTTGAAATGATTGGTGAGAAAAGTTGGAGAGCCACTGCCTGAAAATATTCTGGTACCTTTGATACCTACATTACATTTTGTTGAAAACTTTGATGTGGGCAACTTTGGTATTTCTGTGTTTGTCAGACATAGTGGCATATTCACATAATCAATAATGGATGTCAGGGGTAAGGCTGCTAGAAAAATCAACACTGTATCTTTGTATCTTTTATGTAGCAAAATAAAATAAACAAACACTTCATTATTTATTCCCATCAACAAATTAAAAGAGACATGTTTTTTCTCCCGGCCTTTGTAAAAACACTAGGCTTGAATAGCAATGGGATTCTAGGTAAACCTTGAGGACTTTTTGATGTTGTTGAAAAAAGGTTACAAATTAAACAATGCCTTTCCTTTTCTTCTCACCGCAGCTGTGTGAAGTGACACTCTGAAATTCCCCAGAAATATGTTTTTACTGTGTACCGAGTAGATGCAGTCTCTAATATCAAGCAGGGAACAGCTGTGTTTTGTTTAACACAAATAATATAGTGGAAATGAATCAACTTTCTCATTACTGGATGACTATCTGAACTTCAACATATTTTACTAGTTCAGATCATTAGCCTTTAACTTGGCAAATTCTTTTTTTTGATTCATTAAAACATTCCCGACTCTCATTGCTACAAGGCTTTATGAAACTTAATTAGTGCTTTATGTAATCACTTGCTTGAAATTAATAAAATATGAATGTGTTGAAAATGTGTATTTGCGTTTTTAAATGTTCATTTTATATCAAC
>JAVQKC010022291.1:0-11373 GCA_036025475.1 Philypnodon macrostomus | reverse complement strand
TTGGTTAGTGTTAATGTCAAGCCCAGATTGATAATGCAGTATATCATAGACAGTGAATGGACACTTTTATGTAACATGTGTTATAACATTAAGGTAAGTGTACAAAATATCTATACATTTTTCTTTTGGCTTTTTTCTGGCTTTTGCCTCTGTCAGATGCCCTTCCAGACACAACACACAAGGCTTGGGACCGGCGAGGAGTACACTAGATTATAACTTTCTGTGGTGAGATGACAGACTGACTTTGCTGTTATCATTTTTTTTGTACGATGAGATTTTTTTTTTCTCAGTGACAAATCTTTTATCTTTTTCCTGCTACAGCTTGTAAGGTTTAATAAACAGAGGTGAGACAGGCTCAGTGTGTTTATGGAAAACCGGCACCACCTCTGATCCGATCTGATAGACGATGATCTGCAGAAACACGAAGCCAGGCTAAGTCATCCAAAAAACATTTAATGTCAATGGAAAACAGCCCCTGGTTGTCCCCCAGTGTGCCAGCTCCAGGGCTATTATACCGTGTTTAGTCTTACTGTACTATGGAGGAGTCAGATTGTGGGTCCGCCCCTCTCGGCTGCTCGGCTGAAGGGCATTCCTGTGGTGCGTCTCTGGCCCTACACCTCTCTATGGCTGCCTATGATGGTGATGTTTGACTCGCTCTAGTCCTCTTCAAGGGCAGGTGCTGAAGAGGAACAGTTAATAATTCATTAGCGGGAGATAATGACAATTGCTGTTTGTTGTTGGTTGAGACTTGATGAGATAAAGAAGAGGGATGACAGAATTAGTTAGTGTATAATAGAAACGATGATTGATTTGTCCATTACCAAGACAAGAGTTTATTTATTTAGAATTCATACACCGGGTAATTTTATTGAGGTTAAGAACATTGTGTCAATCAAGGAGTTTGTATTATTTATATTATTTACCATTTCAAGATCATTTGTGACCAGTATAACTATTGTTGGTTGAGCATCTAAAGACATTGAATTATGTACCATCTCCTAGGGCAAATAAAACAAATAGAGTATCTATAGTAATGCCTTGGTGGAGGTGTGCCCTCTACAAGTGCTTCTAGTCCTTCATGAATGTACCTTTCTATGACGCTAGCATGCAAGGGACATAGTGTCAACTGTTAAAAGTACTTTGCTTACTGGAACACATTTGAATATATTTAGAAAACAAAGAGACAAAACCGCTCTGAGTGACCATTCCTTTAACGTCAACATCACCAATGACTACCCATATTTTCTGTCTGCATTTATTTTTACAAAGAAGTCCGACTAAACGTTTCCAGCGTAACGGTAGTCTGTCTTACTCTTGATGACTCCCACAGTGACGGTCAGTCTGCTGGCTGGGACATCTTTCCATTTCACAGCTGTAAATCAAAACCTTGCTTTCCCTTATTTTATTGTCTTATCTACAACCCCGTTATAAAAACAGTATGTGGCAGTGTTTTTTATTACTAGGCTTTCATCAACGTGTTTGGTCTCTTAACTTTTCGCCTGAGAAGTCCATTGACCGTAATCTCAGTCCATCTGTTAATGTATGTTGGTTCATGTCGGGTAATAGGGCTTGAGAGGTCATATTACAGTAGACTATGTTTACATTGAGAGATAAGACTATGGATGTATACGGAGTCTGGAAATCCAATAATGCATTTACATGAGGCACATTAGCCTAATGTTGAACTAATGTTGTATGTTGTCTGGTCAGGTTTCCATGACAGGAAGTGACGTCCCCACAAATGTAGACTTTTCACTACAGAATGGCCACTCTCTGGATATTTTTTAGTTTATGTAATAATTCCAAGGAAATCAGCAGTCCATGTTTGAAGTTAACTTAAATTGCAATTCAGGTCTCAGTTTAGCTCAGTGGGTGGAGTGTGCGGCCCATATTCAACTGTTCACAACAGTTTGGTCACTCCCCACATCTCCATCATTTCCTGTCCATTTTGATGCTTGATTTGAACTTTTGCAGGAGTATTTGCACTATTGGCAACCAAAGGAGTTGAGAATTAGCGTTAAACATAACATAACTTAAACATAAAAATATGCAGCACATGTTGAATTTGAAGTTTGTTTGCATTTTCCCCAGTCAAATAAATAAATACACTTCTAGTGAGTGTATGCTTTGTGCATTTTTAACATATACAGTGTACATTCTTAGGCACAATTCTTAAAATATTTGACCTATGGAACAATGCAAGTTATACTGCTTACTCAACTTTTTAAGCCATTCATTCTGACCTATGATTCTTCAAAGTGAAGGTTTTTATAGTGGGTTAGTGTTCTTATATGTATGCCTAAATGTAGAGTACTTCTAATAGTTGATAAATATTTAATCACCTCAGTGCTGGTAAGTGCACTGCCTGTGAATTTATTTAGAAGTTTAATTGAATGGGGATTTTTCAAGGCTATAATTTACAAAAGCTACCTCTTGCCAAAGCACACACACACACACACACACACACACACACAAAGCACAATGGAGTTTGTGGACTTTGCTGTCTTCACCATGACTTCATTTGCTCATCGCTTCGTTCCACACTGTAGCTTGTCTCCCGATCTGTGTAGCTCTGGCCTGCACTTCATTAGCCAACTCTTATTCCCAGAACTCCAGTTGATGTGACTCCTCTTTTCCGGGACAGAGGAATGTTTCTCCCTTAGGTCCCACTGATGGAATGGGTTGAGGCCTGGGCAGGGGCCTGGCTCTGTTTGTTCAGGATGTGTTGGATGGGACGGAGGGAGGAAAGAAAGATGGTTGACCCCCTTTAGCACCGACGTATGTGTACCCCCCAAATCCCAGGGTCCTGTAGCTGAAAATCACTGCCAGCTGAGCAGCCTGCTTATCCATAGATCAGAATGGGTGGAAGAGTGAGACGCGTAGAGGTACAAAAATGGTCAAAGAAAATTCTGTTTATTAACAATGCTTTCATCTGTGAGTGAGCATGTGATAACTTTGGCTGCTAATTAGTAACTATCTTCACCCTGGTTAGCTCCACAAACCAGAGCCCAACATTATTTAGTCTGTAAGAGAAAAAAAAATGTAAGCAGCCTACAGCCACTGATATAATAGTCAATGTACACAAGTGGACTTTTGAAAGCAAAAAAGGACTGGATTCACTTTTTTGTAAACTAATGAAAATCAAGTTTGTACGTCTTCAAATGTGTCAAATACAAAATGCACTGCAATGGCATCAAATGGTTATCAGGAAATCACCCAGAAACAAACTTACATTCATTATTGCAGCTTAAAAACACAGCCCCTTTTGTTTTGTTTTTTCTTCTTTCTGCCTATTTTTTGTGTCTTTCTTCTACCACAGGGAACTGACCAACTTTGCCTGTGCCACATGTGGTGACCTCAGGAGCTAAAAGTGTACCGCAGCTCTTTTGTTTTGCATTTCTCTACAATCACAAACAGTCTCAATGTTCCGTTTGAGAGAAAATGGAAGCATAGAAACAGCACTAAAGGCTAAACATTGAAAGCAGCTATGTACTTCTGCTTTGGCTACAGGCAAACCCCAGAGGACAGCCATGTTACTATTAAAAGTTCAGTGTAGCTACAGTGTTGTTAAAAGCTGGCGTGGTTTTCATACGTTTTATTTAAAGGGATTCACGCAGTTTCTCAATATGGTTCCTACAACTTTTCACATGCAACTTCCCCTTATATATTTGTGTATCTACTGTGATACTCGTGAAGGCTTTCTATCTAATAAAGAAATTATCAAAACAAGACACTAACTGTGTTTTGGTTCAATGCCCGTATCCAACTCCTAGTAAGGCAGTCTGACAGTCTGCACCGACAGATGGCTGGGGCGCTCTTGTCCCTTAGTAATAATGTGATTTAGAGCAATGTGTGGAGCTTTGTTGCATTTCACCTGTACATATTATGCTCTAGATTTGTACAATAATAAAAATATAGATTTGTTTCATTAGGGAAATCCTGTACATAATAAAGTGCCCCTGATGGGTCTGTGTCTACTCCCAATCGGTTGTATGTTTTGTGCATTCAGAGATGATTGTATGCAGACATTGGATGTTACAAGGGTTGCAATACTGTTACCTTTATATCATCTCAAGCCTATTCTTCTCCATCCTTTAGCATTAATATGTCATTTTTGTACACATAACTGCCATTCACTGTATATTTTCTCTGTTGAAAAAGTCCCAGTAGATTTTCAGTAAAATAAAATACCAACTTCAAAACATTAGCGGGGTTTTCTTGAACATATCTCAATAGTAAAGGCATTCCTTTGCTGCCATGCAATGGATAATTACCAATTAGTGTTAACTGTAGGTGTACCTGTAATGAAGTGGTATGTATTGTCCATTTGCCAACTATGCTATACTGTTGACTCAAATGCTCACAATGGCAGCATGTAAAATGTGATTTATAGGTGTAGCCAAATGATATAATTTTGACAGGTCATACTTTTCCCTTTTCTTAAGTAATCAAAGGGTTAAGTCAGATAAATATCTTGTATAAACAGAGCAGTGCTGTTGCTTTGAGTAAATCTGGGCTGAGTTAAGAACACGCCTGTACTCCTGCTATTGACACAAATCAAATCCAAACAAATGCATCTGCTGTTTGAACTTTTGACCACCCGCTCATTTTCACTGGTAATACCACACTGTCTGCTGTCAAGCTGTGGATGTGTGTTGATTTTTAGCCTGAGTAATGAAGGAAGTAGATTGTGTACACTGTATGGGTGTGTCTGTCACAGTTCAGGCAGGGAGCAGTGAATACATGCCCCGTAGAAAAGACAGATGGTGTAATGTAAGTGCGAATGTGAATTTTTTTTAAATTCATTACCATCTGAATTCAGGTGGTCTCTTCAAGCTCTATTTACTATGTCATTCTACTGTTAACTGGACTTTGCAACAAGCTATTGAAACGGCGAGTCGGCAGCCCCATGACGCAACTCTGCGTGCTCCCTGATTGGTGCTTTAAGGTGGCATAAACATTAGTTTCCTGGTGGAGCCTGTGTACTCTGGACTGCTGCACTTGACTGAAAGAATGGTGGACAAGCTGTGGAGAAAGAGCTGGCAATTTATAGAAAATCGCCACTCACTGCACAGCAAGCGAGCCTCTTGTAGTACGGCAGAATGTAAGAGTGAGTGAGTAACCTTATTGCTTTTATTTGTGTTTGTGTAAGTGCTGTCAATAAAGAGAAGTGGATGTTGGACTTTTTTTCTGAAGCAAACATGAGAAAATATGACAGTGTTTTTTGCCATAGATTTTGTGAATTTCTGCCTGGAATGTAGGGCTGGACAATATCACACAACATGTGATCACTATGCAGATACAAAATTATATTTAGGTACCGTTAACAGCAATAGACAAAGTTCAGTTTTATTTTAATATATTTCAAGATGAAAGGCTCACTGCTCTAAAGGGGAGCTATACCAGGACTAAACTGGGATTAAACCTGGTCTAAACCAACTAAATCTTAAACATTTTTTATTTTTGGCTCATAACTCCAGACTTGTGTACATTTCCACCCATGTTGTCAGACCGTAAACAGTTGGCATATATTGTGCTGTTTTACTGAAAATCCATTTGACTAGTTTTATGGAAGCTCTAGTTGAAATTAATATGTGGCGTTGGTGGCTTTGTACTTACTGCTGTCTTTGAAGTGGAGCCTTCTGTACTGTGGTGAGGATTAGAGACAAACCATGATTTAGCTGATAATCCTTTCTGACTTAATATGTTCAATTCCCATCATCACAAACTTTTTAATAAGAAGCTAGAACCTCAAACATATTTATTTTTTGTCGTTACAGTGTGGAGGGGGATGGACGGCCCAATGAGAGCGGCCCTTCCCTGGACGGTGGAGCCGGCTACACCCAGGGCCCGGTGACTCACGGTTCAGCCATCAGCCCAGATCGCTTCGACAGTCCCCTGTACAGCCACGGAGGGGTCCAGCCGGGGCCGCAGAGACCGCGCCGGCCCAAACTCCAGCACTCACAGTCAATCCTCCGAAAACAGGCCGAGGAGGAGGCCATCAAACGCTCCCGCTCACTGTCAGAGAGCTATGAACTCTCATCTGACCTACAGGACAAACAGGTAACCAGAACAAAAATAAAACCTCAAATGTAGGCTTTTTATTTTAGGGACACTTTGTTTTAGGTTTTTTTGTTTTAAATATGGGTTAGTCAGGGGGTTTCAGACTGTGGCCGAGGTACTATAAACATGCTCTTTCTTGTGGTACTCAGGAGTCTATATTTAATTTAGTTAATTCAGAACCATACCAGATGTGACTATAGTCCTGGTTTTATTTATTTTTTATTATGTTTATACCTATTATGGTTGATTTTTATAAATTTACTATAATTATAAAGCTTTTTATTAATTACATTAAACATTTCAATGGAGTTCTACCAATAATTCTCTTCTTCTCTTCCTTCTCGGTACTTAAAGTGAAATGTATGAGAACCAGTGGGCAAACATTTTATTATTATTAAAACTATTGTAGATTTATTATGCATCTTTTTGCACCTACTGCATCTAGCCTAGACTAATTAAGTAAATATTGTACCTTTTATACATATTTTGTGATCAAACAGCTTTACAAGACAGCACAACTGGTTCTTATTTTGTAGAAGTGACCAAATTCATAATAACCTTCAGAATGGCATTCTCCTAAACATAATGTATTCTTTGCCCCAGGTGGAGATGCTAGAGCGTAAATATGGTGGACGGTTCATAACTCGACATGCAGCCCGCACCATACAGACAGCATTCCGGCAATATCAGATGAACAAGAACTTTGAACGCCTCCGGAGCTCTATGTCTGAAAACCGCATGTCCAGGCGCATTGTTCTATCCAACATGAGGATGCAGTTATCATTCGAAGGTCCAGAGAAAGTCCACAGTTCGTATTTTGAGGGGAGGCAGGTCTCTATGACAGAAGATGGCACTCCTCTGTCAATGCAGTCCGAGCGTGGAGATATGGCGGTTCGGCAACAGACCAACATGGCCGTCCACCAGGCCCAGCAGGGGGACCTGACAGATGCCATTACGGAGCTAGAAGACGCCTTCTCCAGACAAGTCAAATCTTTAGCCGAGTCCATAGACGACGCACTGAACTGTAGAAGTCTCCAAGGTGACGAAGGTCCGGACCCTGAGGCTATGGGGTGTCCCGAGGTGGACGTGCCCTATCAAGTCAAGTCCCATCGCAGGCCTGGTGGACGTATGCGCGATGAAGCTATGGCGTACAGCGATGTGACTTTGTTTATAGATGAAGAGGACATGTCTCGCCCTATTGCACTGAGGTCGGGGGAGCAGCAGTCGAGCACAGAGTCGGACTTGAGACTGCGATCGGTCAACTCCTCCCAGGAATACTGGCCGATCGACCCCAAAGATGAGGGTCGAGATACGGACACGAGCTGCCGCAGCACCCCCTCTCTGGAGTGCCAGGAGCAGCGCCTCAGAATGGACCACCTGCCTCTGTTGACCATTGAACCTCCCAGTGACAGCTCGGCGGAACTGAGTGACCGCTCTGAACGCGGCTCTGTCAAACGGCCGCCTGTCTACGAACCGCACGGACACATTGTAACCTCATCGCAGGCCAGCCCTAAACACATCTCCCACGGCCCCCCGCCTCGCCCTCCGCCCAGGGACGATGACGCCCCCCTGCGCCATCGCCACCGGCAGCTGGAGAGCCACTTAGCAATCAACGGATCGGCGAATCGACAGAGCAAGTCAGAGTCTGACTTTTCTGACGGGGACAATGACAGTATCAACAGCACATCTAATTCAAATGATACCATTAACTGTAGCTCTGAGTCTTCATCCAGAGACAGCCTCCGAGAGCAGACCCTGAGCAAGCAGACGTACCACAAGGAGACGCGTAACAGCTGGGACTCCCCCATCTTCAGTAACGATGTCATCCGCAAGAGATACTATCGCATTGGACTCAACCTCTTCAACAAGTGGGTACTCACACAAATGCTTGACTTTATAATAATAATGCAAACAGAGTGCTTTTCAGGACATCCAAAGACGCTTTACAATTACATTATTAATTCAAAATGGTGTAAAGCTACTTATGTAGCCACAGTCTGACAGAAGCGTGGCTGCCAGTTTGCACCTATGGCCCTTCCGACCACCACCAAACACCAATCACACAACCACATTCAATCATAGGCCATGTGGGTAAAGTGTGGGGACTTGAACTGGCGACATGTGTGAGAAAAACATTTCTATGAAGTTTTAAATGTAGTAACACATATACAAACACACAAAAAAAATCTGTATGAAAGTTATGTTTGTCAAAAATTTAGAACATTTAGAAATGCTTAAAATTGACTAACTGACCGTGTTCTATGGTGTAATGTAGATCTGTCATAATTATTATTTTACTTTAGTCCCACCCCTAGCTTCTACAGCAACATCAAATCACAATTTTTATTCCGGACTACATCTTTAAGGGTATTTATATGGCAATGCCTTTTTGACATTTTAAAATGCTTACACCATATGTAACTGTTGCTAATAACAATGTCTAAACTGCCCAGAATACAGATCAAACATTTTTATTTCGCCTTTTGGCATTAATATGAACATGTTTTTAGTATTTTAGTTTTCCACATATATGATCTTCAGTAGTGTATACATTCTTTGACTATACCAAGATATCAGTTTTCGTATCTGTGTGCTTATGTGATTTTACAGGAAGCCAGAGAAGGGCATCCAGTACCTGACTGAAAGAGGCTTCATCCCGGACACCCCCGTCGGAGTGGCTCACTTCCTGCTGCAAAGAAAGGGGCTGAGTCGACAGATGATTGGAGAGTTTCTCGGCAACAGACAAAAGCAGTTTAACAGAGATGTCTTAGAGTAAGCAGAGATATATATTTACAGTTAAGTAAGTGATTGTCACCTGTATAACCCTGTATTTGTTGTGTATTTCAGCTGTGTGGTTGATGAAATGGACTTCCAGAGCATGGAGTTGGACGAGGCTCTCAGAAAGTTTCAGAACCACATTCGAGTCCAGGGAGAAGCTCAGAAAGTGGAGCGTCTAATTGAAGCATTCAGGTAGGATTATAAACATGTGTTATTGAGTTGTTTGGATAAAATACACACTGAATTTATTAGGGAAATATATTGAGATGCTCGAGATCAGGTTAACACAACGCATCAGGCCAAAGTAGATTTAGTCAAACAAACATCCAAATAAGGAAGAAAGCTGATGGCTTGTCTATGTGGTTGTTGGTGCTAATAAAAGTTATATTTATATCTAGGGTTTACAGTGAATTTGTTAAAAGATACAATATTTAGCTTTGTGGGCAAAAATGTGTTCAGAGACTAGTTTTTGATAATAAAGAGGGAACTCTGATAACCACTAAGTAGATCAGCGTTACCAATTTGAATGCAAACAAATACATTATGTAGGTTGACTACAGCAGCAGAAGAGGTCTACATAAAATTAACATAAACATAAAATAAAGATAAACATAAAATAAACATAAAGTAAACATTGTGTGCTGTGTGTACCTGGCTGTTTGCAGAACTACAGTATGTCACTAAACAATACTATTGGCACAGAAAGGGAAGTACTCACGCTTCTGCACTGCTCAAAGATGTGTGCACATTTCATCATCTAAACACCGGAATTAATATATATTTTTACCTTTTTTGTAAACTACAGTCAGCGCTACTGCATTTGCAACCCCACAGTCGTGCGGCAGTTCAGAAACCCTGACACCATCTTCATCTTGGCTTTCGCAATCATCCTCCTCAACACGGACATGTACAGCCCTAATGTCAAACCTGAGAGGAAGATGAAACTGGAGGATTTTATTAAGAATCTGCGAGGTAAAACGTTGACTTTTGTTTGTGTATTGAAACAGTTCAGTCATTTTACAACCTGTGTGGGAAATCTAGGTGTTGACGATGGAGAGGACATCCCTAGAGAGACCCTTGTAGGAATCTATGAACGAATTCGAAAACGGGAACTCAAAACCAACGAGGACCACGTCTCCCAGGTTCAGAAGGTGGAGAAACTCATTGTGGGGAAGAAACCGGTAAGTATTTTTTAACAGTGGTTTTAAACACTTTTGTACCTTTGGGTGGTGTTGTGTGAAAATTGACTTGTGCCTGAGACCTTCACGGCTACGGTTTCTACACACGAAAAGCCCTTTGTGTTTGCTGCAGCTGAATTGATAAATGGGCTGCCATCCTGTACACATTAAGCCCTGTAGTCTGGTGATTGATTTCTACAGAGTTTGTGACCTAATGCTTGCACTAGTTTTGATTTCCTCCTTTTGATGTAACTATAATGGACATGATAATAATAAAGTAATAAAATATTGCTTTTTAATACTTACCTAAAATTACATTATTGAACTATTTTACAGGCACCATTACCTACAAAGTCTAGGGGCATTATATTTGAGAATTTCTTTTTTTCCCCTCCACTAATGACCTGACACACTGAAAAATGTGTCCAAAAGGGCATTTGGTGAAATCATTTAGCAATGAAGGCCAAGTCATTACAGTGTGAGCCCGGACTGGGACAGTGATCCGAGCCAAAATGTAATCATTTGTTCCAATCCCTATTTTCTAAAAGTTAAAAACTGATTGTCTACAATATTTAGGGTGCCCTGGAAATTTTATTCCAACCAAAGATGTTTTAAACCAAAAGCAAACATACCCTCCTTGGCATACATGGTGTAAAAGCTATTATAATTTCTTCATCTGTTTACTAAAGAAAGCTTGTATAAACATGGGCTGCGGTTTAGCTAAGTTGGAAGAGCTTGCGGCCAACGTTCAGAGCTTGAAATGCTCGCCCCAGCATTGTGAATCCACCTCATGACTGTTGGGAAAAAAAGCCCAAAGAAGCTTATATAAACATTAGTTGACATATAAGCCACATATACTGTAGGCCTAACCTGTTCTTTGTCTTCAATTTCAGATTGGTTCACTCCATCATGGACTAGGATGTGTAAGTATGCTTGCACCATAGATTATACAAAATAAAATGAAGTCTCACACCTCCCTCTCAGTGCCTCAAGAGCTGTTCTTCATGAAGGTAGTGTTGAATTACCTCAAGGCATGAGAACTTTTGCCCCCCCCGAAGCGCCAAATCTGTTTAGAGAGATGAAAAATCACTCTATAGAACAAACAGGCATAACTCCTACAGAAAAACTGAGACGCAGCCAATCATTGTAAATCCCGGCTGAGCAGAAGAAGACACAGCTCACAAAGTGCAAGGAATTATTGGAAAAAGCTGTTATGCCACGCTAAACCTTTATTCTACTCATTATATCGGCGAAAACAGCGTGTCGCCGATATTATGGAATCACGTCGGTGTTCGTCCGCGTCCGCAGATCCTAGCTGTGAACGCGATAACTCAAAAACGAATTGCCGGATCAG
>JAVQKC010022289.1:0-10509 GCA_036025475.1 Philypnodon macrostomus | reverse complement strand
TTATGTTGGGTACACTGTGGAGAATCACTGTACCAAGTTTCATTGCTCTCTGCCAAAGTAAGTGTGTCCAGGGTCCCATAGGGGTCATAAACATAGGGGCGCTATAGAGGCATTCTTTATTTGACCGCTGTACATTAAATATACACTAGCCCGGATCACTGTACTGAAATTCATGCGATTTCGTTTATGTTCAGGATTAATGGCTGATTTAAAGTGCTTCAGGGCATTAACTAGTTAATTAATACATTGTCAATATTCATAGAACTACCAAACTCTATCCAGTTCTGCATCTTCATGATATGTAACTGTCCAGAAAAGTTGAAAAAGATCTGGCAAAGACTTTTTGAGTTATTGCGTTCACAGTTGAGATCATAGAGGCCCCACTTCCAAACTGTGACAAACATGGAAGGGTCTATTTGTCTTTTTTGATGTTTGTGAAGGATGATTTTTGAGAAATTTAGTAAATTTTCCTAAAAGTACATTCACTGGGCGCTATAGAGGTAACTGCCATCATATTAGTCAGATGTTCAGGGCTGGGGGGTAATTAGGTATTTCAGGTTTGAGCCTAATTGGGCAAAGTATGTGCACGTTAGAGGCTGTCAAATATACCTGACCTCCCAATTTCAATTCAAAATGGCTGACTTCCTGTTTGTTGTAGGGTGGGGTCATAATAATATGTCATAGGTCATAATGTCCAGGGTCCCATAGGGGTCACAAACATGGGGGCGCTATAGAGGCATTCTTTATTTGACCTCTGTAATTTACATAATGTACATTAAGTATACAATTGCCCGGATCAATGTGCCAAAATTCATGTGATTTAATTTTAATTTCAGCAGGATTATTGGCTCAATAAAAGTGCATCAAAGCATTAATTTGTGATTTTCTTTTTTTTTTCTTTTTTTGTTTATTTTATTTGTGAATTATTTAAGTGTCATTAATCGAAGATGTACCAAACTCAATACAGTTCTGCATCTTCATGATATGTACCTGTGTGCAACAGTTGAATCTTAAATCATGATCTGAATAAAATTGTGAGATTATAGTTTTACCATATCACCCACCCCCAACCATGATTGTCTCCAAATTCAAAATAAACAGAAAATGTCACATAAGGCTGTTATATGTTGTGTAGTTTGCTGGAGTGGTAATATTAGTGGAATCTTCTTTTTGTTTTCTCATCCTGTAGGGCAGACCTGGGCAAAGTGCGGCTCAGGGGTCATATGCGATCCCTTGACCAGTTCATGTCTGGCCTGCGGTGGACTTGTTAAAACAATAATCAACACTGTACTGTTTAATACCTAATTTTGAGGACAATTAAAGGCATAGTTCACATTTATGCATCTCATGTTAATGATGTTAATGTGAGGGCAATAAACTAGTACCACAAAAAAGTACATCCTTTTCTGATTTTGCGTTTATTAATTGTATAGTGGACACGTATATTAGCCCTCCTCAACAGTCCCCGGTCACTGAAAAAAGTTTGACTCTTTCATTGTCTCAGTTTATTTCAGTAAATCAGGCAAAGAAATATGTTCATTCAACTCCCATAGACAATTTCACACTGATACAAGTATAGAAATCTCAAATGCAATCTAGAATGTGTGGATTAAAGCTGATAGCAGTATTTTTCTTTGTGATAAGATAATATAAAAAATACGTAATCTCAAAATGTGAAATAGTCCCTGTGAGTTGAATGCACATCATTGAGTTGGACTGATCTACTGAAGTAAACTGAGACAATGAAAGATGTTTCGTGTGAATGATGACTGCACAATTTGTAAGTAGAGAAAAGTTTTCATTTTTTTTCAGTGTGGCCCTCGGGGGAAAAAATCTTTCCTACCCCCGCTGTAAAACATATTGTATTTATCTAACTATATATCCATGATGCACAGGGCTTTCGTGTTTTATCCTGTCTCTCTTCACATATCTCATGGTTGGGATGTCTCTTTGTGTAAATTTGCAGATCTTCTCCTCCACACTCCACTGTTTACTCCCTGCCTGACTGCAGCAGAGGCTAGGATTATATCTGCTATAATGAGCTCTCCATTCAGAGGTGAACCTAAAGCTCAACAAACACCACACCAGGAAGAAACTTGCAGTCAATGTGAGGCAGGGACAGGACTAAAACAGTGCTGGAATAAAAGCTTGCTCAAATGAAAGTACTCTGGTCTGGATAAAGGCTGGAGGTCCCACTACAGGATGACTGTCTCTATTTAGTGTTGCCCGGTCATACCACGGCATCTGTTTGCCATGACCTTTTATCTCATTTCTACTGTTATGTCAATGGTTCTCAAACTGTGGTGAATGTGCTAGTGGTAGTATGCATACTATTTTAAGTACCACACAGCACTTCTTAGTTCTGGTTTTGATACCATGGGAGCAAAATTTTGGAAGGGATGCATGAATGGAATCAGCTTCCAAAAGAAATCACACAAACTAGTAGCAAAATTATGTTTAAAATAAATAACAAAAATATGTTAGAAGTAGTGTTTGATTGATATGAATACAGTCATAAATATGGAATGAATATTATATTGTATAATTAAATTAGCACTTATTGAATGTAAGTCACAGAAGGTATGTTATTGTATTACATTGTGTCACACCATGCAGTATAACACTAATGGTAGAATATAATATTGAATGAACTCTTTAATTTGAACTCATATATTATTGTGGATGTAAATCTATAAATGTTTTGAAATGATTGAAACGGTCCCCAGGAAATAATGGTGTTCCTATAATAAATAACAAATGTCAGTTTGCTCAGGCTTGGTTTAGTCCTGGTTTAGCTCTTACTCAACTATGGTTGTGTAAAAACACATTTCTGTGCAGCATTCCACATTGTATTACAGGTTTAGTCACCTTATTAGACTCATGTTATTTCATGAAAATGGTACTTGAAAAGCCATATATTTTCTGACGTGATACCCCTGTTTATGGTCTGCAGACATAATTTTGGAAGACACTTATAAGCTATATCTGGGACTTTCGGCTTTATACAAAGATAAGCTTTCTTCAAATAACCATATATTATGTTGTTGTATTTGTGGACAAGAGCCTGGTTAATTGTCGCCTCGCAGCAAGAAGGTCCTGCATTCAAATTCTGGACCAAGCAGTGGGACCTGTGGAGTTTGTATGTTCACCCTGTGTCTGAGGTGGGTCTCCAGTTTCCCCCCCATAAACCTAGAACATGCACACTAGGCTAATCCTTAGTATAACCTGACCAAGACCATGACTCATGATCTGGAGAAGGGTCCCCAAGTCGCTGCACTGCGGTCACCTACTGCTCCGAACAGGTTGTCCCAGCGGCTATATGGGTCAAATCCAGAGGACAAAATTCTCTATGGAGACAATAAAGTTTAACCATAACCTGGTCCACAGCTAGATATTTCATGATAACTGGATATTAGTTGATCCCATGTGTTATTAAGGCTCAACCCATGGACAAATTGTAGTGCAGTGGCTAATTAGCACTGTCACCTCACAGCAAGAAGGTCCCGGGTTCGAATCCCCATTTCTGGGTGGGTTTCCTGAGTGTACTCTGGTTTTCCCCATCAACCCAAAACATGCACATTAGATTAATCCTCCAGCTATAGGTACATCCTGAATAAGATCTTGGCTCAAGATCTGCTCACTGCCCACTGCTCCTGACAGGTTGCCCCAGCGGCATTGAGGGATGGGTCAAATTCAGAGGATACATTTCCCTGTGGGGCTCAATAAAGTGAAACCTAACCTAAGATAACCTATACAAAAAGTTGCTAACAGACAAGCTGACCATATATTTCAATGGTAAAAAAAAACTGAAACCAAGAGATGGCTCACTTCTACTAAAATTGAAATGCATATGCAAGTGTGTGATGTCAGACCAAGACCACAGCTGTTGCACTTGCATTGACTAGATCTTAAATGTTTATAAAAAAATCTCCATTTAAGAATTAAGCATAAAGTAAATGAGTCCAAGTCGTTTTAATGAACATCTTAGTCTCCATTGGTCTCACATCTGGCCTCCACCACTGTCTACGTGCCATGCTTTTTCCCCCACGTTTTTTTTTTTACGACTTCATTATTCCGACTGGAGCAGCGTATAATGACGGTGCTATAAAAACGGACCGCTTTACCGTTTTCGTACTGTTCTCATTTGTGGCTGGGACGCCTGAGCCCTTCGGCGGCATATGGCAGGTAATCAGGTCGGCAATCAGGGCCCGGCGTTACAACGGTTCCTCTGCTCTCACCGCGGCCACATTAACCATCTGTGGCACAAATGAAGCTACTAACGCCCCATATCTCAGCACATGCAAATAAGCTTAATACAGGCATAAACAAGGGCCTCCCTATAGGAAATATGGTAGAGGATTGAATATATGTTTTTGTATTTTTTAGATAGGGCTGGGATTAGGGGGGAGTAGAGTGTATCCCAGCTACTATGGGCTTTAGGCAGGGAGACATACACAGACAGACACATTCATTCACTATGGGCACTCTAGAGTGACTGATTCTCCTTACACATGCATGTCTTTGGATGGTGGGAAGAAAAACTGTGAACCAAAAGCAACTTTCTAACATAAGGTGCTAACCACCGTTCAACCCAAATCCTTTATAAGTATGTGAATAAAAGTTTCAAAGTCTCGAGCGTCCTTTCTGGACAATGGCCAGGCAATTTAAAGTCACCAATTCTCAACACTTTGGGAGAAAGCCTGTAAATCCAGTACCTGGATAGAACTCACAGTAACAAAAGGAGGACATGCAGACTCAGTCTGTGTTTTTGCCCCTTTGCGTCCTCTGACTTATAATTACTATTGAATATTCAGTCATAGCCAAAACAATAAAAATAATGGTCTAGATTTATGATACGCTTTATAAGGCCTCTGACAGCTAAGTCTGTTATTCATTCATACACAGGCCATGGTAAACTACCTCTGTATCCAAAGTTGCCATGTGGCGTGTGTCAGAAACATGGCAGCTCTCCTCCAAGTACACTTTCATTGAATCATAGAAAAGGTTGGTTAGAAGTCTTGCCCAAGGCCACAACTGTAGTATCCACACGTTTGAGTGGAATTCAAACCACCAACCTTTCAGTTATAGGACTACTGCCTAACAAGTGTTTATTAAATTGACATTTCATAGACTCCTCACATGCAAATCCTTAACAAATGCATAAACAATGGCCTCCATATAGAAAATCCCATATTATATGAATCACATTACATTCTATACTGGCCATAAATCCCATACAGATATGTGATATATGCATTGCCCCGTTGTGTCCCCTGCCCTAAAATGATCCTTTATGTGAATATAATGGCAGAAACATATGGGTATTAAATGGGGAGTGACTACAGAGGCCTCTTTATGAGCCCCAGTCAAAATGTGTTTTATGATCTGAATGTGGCTTTATGACCTCAATCAATCAGCCAGCCTATGTTCATAGTCTGTTAGTAAAATTGATGTACTGGACACATGTTAGGTTAGCACTGGTAATGACAATATGCATAGTTACCCTCACCATTGACCACAATAAGAACTGTGATGGACTTTTCTCCATTGTCTGTGTAATGTATTTAGCCAGGTAAATCAGCCCCGCCTACTTTTTTTCCAATGGCAGAGGGTCCAGTCCCTTTCAAATCATTTAAGGAGCCCTTTATGAGCTGCAGTGGTGTGTGTTCTGTGGGCCATGTAAAGGTTCCAGAAATCTTAGACTTGAAAGATATTAATTGAAATCAAAATGTCTACAGGTTGCATTCTAAGACACTAATTCTTGTAACATTTTGGGAGGAAGCCGCAGTACCGGTCTCGGCCACTCGATAACGCTGTACCTAAAGCTGCGCTGGTCAGTCAGGTCTGGTGTGTCGAAGTAATTACGTCTCTATTAGCCCGTGTGTGTGTTCATTATGCATGCAGAGAACATGCAGAGAACATGGGGAGAAGAGAGGCTAAAGTGACCTTGTGTAGAATTATCACTGACTGATGAAAACACTTGTTATCCAGGATTAACACTCAGCACTTACACCTGCTGCCCACACCACAGAGGACACTCAGACTACCTCAAGAGCAGGAGGGAATAGGGTAGACCAGAGTGGGTTTGGAATCATAACATTAGCTTAGATTACTTTCTCTTAAAAAGTTTTGACAAGTACCATTTTATTGGACGGAAATGAGACTACATCAGGATTAACCAAGGTCTAACCCAATCAATCAGGACTATTTCACCCCATGTTCCTCAAACTGTCGTTATAAAGAAGATTAAGAAATCCGATTTTTTTTTTTTTATTTAGAAGCTAGTCTAGTACAGTACAGTACATTGTGATCCTAGACTGTACACAATCATTTATAAAGCGCTTTTCAACTATTTAAAATGCAATACAAAGTGCTTTACAGATTTAACAACTATATCACATCAACCCAACTCCCCCATACATCCCACACCCCACCACATACACCTCACACCACATCACCAACACCACACACCTTATCACCAACACCCCACTCATACACCTCATCACCCTACACACTCATACAGACAGATAGATTCATGTATGGCTTAACACAGATAAACCAGGTGAGGAAACACTATGACAGGAGCAGTCTGCACCAGGAGTTGACCAGACCACAGCCACCAGGACACTGACACTGGCACACAGCTGTGAGCAGAGGAACACTGGAAAATAGAAATAATAAAATACACATAGTAAAAAAGTATATATTAAAAAACTAAATAGCAGGGTAAAATGGCAATCCCATTTTCTATATGGCAAGGTTATGTGGTTTCTATGAATAAAACACTTTCCGATTCTTTTCAAAAATGTAAATGCAGGAAGTAGAATTGCCTCACTTAAAAAACCTTAAAAAGACCTAAATGCCTGTTTTCTTTTAACTCTTTAATCAGGGTTGTATTGGCTATGATGCCAATTGCACCTGGAGTTGAGTTAAGTGCAATTTTTTATTATTTTTTTAAAATCAAGTAGCTATTTCTTGAAGCTAGTTTTTGACCCTCTCTAAAGATCTTGGCTTACATCTCTTTCATTACCAGTCATTTGCCATTCTGTATTATGTCTTTACACATTCCTCTATTCATCCCCCCAGTACACTGCACCACATTAGCCAAGATCACCCCTAATTCATCCATTGCCCACCTTTCCCTTCTTGGTACCTGTCTATGCATTGTCTGTTGCCAGGCTCTTCACAATCCCCCTCCTATTTCACCCTTTTCTTCATGTGTGTAGATCTTGTGCATAATCTTGAAGCTCCATTGTGGCCTACTTAGTGCACGGGGTGGGGTGGTTGGGGAACACGGCTTTCGACTGGTCGCGCCATTGTATGTGGGTCGGCTTCATTCAAATTTCTCTTTCATTGGCGCTCCGGCGACGACCAAACCGCTGCAGTCCTGGAGCCATCATTAGCGGTAATATAGGTCACCCCAGGCTTTGTGCAGAGGCGGTCCCATTTGCATTCTTGATTTGGGTGGTTGTAGGTATAGCAGAGGGGTATAAGGGGGGGTAGGTGGATGTGAAGTAAGGCTTTTATCACAGCTGATGAAAGGATGGGGTCACTACGGTGGAGGTTTAAAAGGGAGCGGAGCATTTCCCAGTGGTGCCCAAATGAGACGTGTATGGAACAGCGGAGGTTCATCATAAAGAAGATGGATTAGAATGCGGGCTCTTGCTGTAAGTTCTCAAGTGAGGTAAAGATATTTCACATTAAAGGGTGGCTACACTATTTTTTCAGTCCAGATGCAACCCTATAGCATTAGCATAGCTGCCTTTGTTGCCTAAGGGCAGGGGTGTCCAAACTGTTTCCACTGAGGGTCAGGTTTGAAGATATTGTGTTGTGATATTGCCACTATGGCCCCAGGTCTCACAAGGTTCAAGGTTTACTTTATTTGTTTCCCTAAGGAGAAATTTGTTCTAGAGCAAGGGTCAGCTGCATACATACATAACAACAAAAACACATTGTGGACACTGTAGACCAGGGTTGGGAAATTATTTTTTTTCAGGGGACCACATTAGGACAGGTGACTTTTTTTGAGGGCTGATCTCATACTGACAGGATTGTGTAAAATATATAA
This sequence comes from Philypnodon macrostomus, assembly GCA_036025475.1. Classification (NCBI taxonomy): domain Eukaryota; kingdom Metazoa; phylum Chordata; class Actinopteri; order Gobiiformes; family Eleotridae; genus Philypnodon; species Philypnodon macrostomus. The sequence continues at coordinate 2,441 of JAVQKC010022289.1, read as the reverse complement.
TAAACAATTTATTTATACAAATGCACAAATATACTTATTATAATTAATAAACACACTGTCAGAAAAGGGCTTCCTTTTTTGTGGTAGGGCAAATCTAGTTCATTGACATGGTAAACTAATAAATGTTTTCAGTAACGTGACACACAGCAGCACAATTCCTGTGATATGTGTTCATTATTGTGTTACCAACCCCTCTGAGGGCCAGACATGGACTGGTCAAGGGCCGCACTTTGCCCAGGTCTGCTGCAGACTAATAGACAATAACAACACAAAACATCCAGGATCCAGATCCAGGAGTTTTTCAGAGGATGGCATTGCCACTTTACTCCAAAACTACTGAATGGATTTGAATGAAATTTTCAGGGAAGGTTTGGATATGAATCATCTGGATCCTTGGAGGAGGTATGCACTCTGCGTGCTTTCTAGTTACTGCATGTATAGCCTTTGATAACAGATAAATGCTCGCCCAAATGGCCAGCCTAATTTCAATTTTAAATATATGACCAAAAAGAAGAAAAACAGGATACATTTTCCAACACTAAATATTTTCCCTTAATTTTACTCTGTTTCTTTCCTTTTTTTCATTTGATCTGCCATCAGTACATCGTAATCATAATCAATACACATTCAAACACCAGTGTACACATACACACTGATAAGGTAAGTGTAGTCTTGGAGAGGGATGGGAATAGAACCACCAAACTTTCTGATAACATGCTTTAGGTGCTGATGGCCAACTGCTGAAAAAGTTAAGAAATTGTCTAAGGCATTTCTTTATATGTAAAAACCATGGTGCAAATTGTGAGTGTTCATAGTTGATGTTTTCTAAAAAGCAACTAAATGTGAAGGATTTTTTCCCCCAAGCATTCAATCCCATTCTGGATCAATAAGACATTTACACCATTTTAATACAACTTGACATGATTTTGACCACAGATATGTTCAGACTTTCAAGAGTGGAGTCCTACTAACTTCAACAAAGGCAGCTTTTCAAACTCTCAAGTCTTCCTCTAACTTCTTACTTCGACCTCATGTAAGACTTCAATCCATAAATGTACAAGACGTGTTTGGCCCGAGAAACCTCTAGAGGGAATTTCAAAGAACTTAATTTGAGGCGTGTGACAATGACCCAGAGATTTCCTAAAGAGAATCCTTCGGTAACCGACCAAGAATTGCTGGAAAGTGTTTAGTAGCTTTACAATATGTTGAAATAGTTTCTTCGTTTTTAATAAAAACTTGGCAACTGGCAGGTGAAGTGTTTTTTCAATTTTCAAACAACTTTCCATCAAGAATGTATAATTAATTAAATGTATTTCTGTGGCTTACAACATTACTTTGTAATATGTTATTGGTAAAAAAATATATGTTTGGCAAACTGTGGCACAGATACAACCGGTGGTACATAAGCCCATGGGAGTCGAGTTTAGTTCTGCTTATCCTATTGTTGTGCTGGTTTAGGCTTCAGTCTTTTTGGCCCAAGTTTTATTTTAAAAAAAATGTGCCTGTTTTTCTGTGCTGTTTCTGGATTTTATTATTATTATTGTTATTATTATCTAGATCTATGGGTTAGTCAAATGTAGACCACAGTCAAAGATGGTACTTTGGGGAGGTTTGACATCTGTCTGGTAAAATGGACCTGATTCTGAGGGGGACCCTAGAGTACAGTGCCCCATAGTTTATTTCTACTTCACTATAAGTTCAAGTGGTTAGCACCTCTCCCTTTGAGCAATATTATTTGAATGTCCACCATAATGCTGTTTAAAGGTTTAAATCCTAGAGCGATCTATGCAGATGAATTGATGATCCTAAATTGTCGCCTGTGAGATTGAATGGTTATCTGTCAATATGTGTTTCTACAGATCATCACAACAGCTAAACCGGGCAATATTCAGGGTGTACCCCACCTAAGGCTCATAGTTGCAACAAAAAGCTTGAAGTTTGTATTGCAAACAGCCGCTTCAAGATCTGCATCATCTCCATTTACTAAATTCCTTATTAACGGAGGATTTGTGATGAATGGAGGATTAAATCTGAGCAGACACTGACGGACTAATGTGGTCATCCACATTTCTGTAACGACGTGTCCAGTAAAACCTCAAAATCAAGAAACACATTATATTTAGCTTTGAGATCAATGCTAATATTTGATGCTAAACATAAAAAAAACGCCTGAGCGTCTGTAACTTCTCTAATGTTTTCCAACAGACTCTGACGTTACCTGTGTGGAGCTGACGTGTGGAGCTGACATTACCTGTGTGGAGCTGACATGTCCTGTGTGGAGCTGACATTTCCTGTGTGGAGCTGACGTGTGGAGCTGACGTGTGGACCTGACGTTACCTGTGTGGAGCTGACTTTACCTGTGTGGATCTGACATTACCTGTGTGGAGCTGACATGTCCTGTGTGGAGCTGACATTTCCTGTGTGGAGCTGACGTGTGGAGC